>CAJVPT010003469.1:0-15211 GCA_910592055.1 Acaulospora colombiana
ACTAGAAAGAAAAAATGTCAAATTTGTAAACCAATTAGATCTAATTAAATAATATTAACAACAAGTTTTTTTAAAAATCAGAACAGCAAAAAAATAAAATAGAAGATTTAAAAAAGAAAATTGATTAATTTAAATCTGAGAAACTTGAACTTAATTCTATAGTTGCTATAGAATCTAGTACAACTAATATATCAGAATCTGAAAGTTTGTAAGTTTAAAAAAGTGCTGAAAAATTCAACTTATGAGAAGTAGTGAAGAGGCAAAACTGATAAAACCAGTTATTGAAGATGAGCTAAAACCAGAAGAAGTGAAAGTAGAAATGAAGACCTTAATAAAAACCATTCTTGATAAATATAAACTAAGGATAAACAAAGTTTTTTTGAATGATATGAATAAAAAAATAATACAAAAGTTGATATCCAAATTAATAAAATCCAGGCCCTATATTTTAATCCCTCACAAAAGCAAATAAACAAATGGTTAGGTATTTTATATCACCATTAGAGAGGATAATATCGGAAGGCAGAAACTGGAAAACTAAAAGTGGACAATTGTAACTTACATATAAATAGCTAGTTAAATGAAGTAAAATTAATAATATTTTGCATTTATACTACCTTAAATATTAATTTTTAATGAATAATTAAGAAAAGAGTACAAAAAATTAAAAACACATAGTTGTTTGTTGAACAAAGATTAAAAAAAGTTGTTAAATATTAGAATGGATTTACTGATATAATTAAAGAAACAAAGATGCATTCATCTGAAAAAAGTGAGACTAATCTAGAAAACTCCATTAAAAGAAGAATAAATATACTGTATATGACATTCTGAAGAGGTATTTTTCAATAAAATATTTTATTACAAATAATTACAATATTAATTATAATTACTTATAATTAAAGGATTTGTTAAAATATTTGGATGAATATTCAAAATCAATTCAAACATTCCAGTTAACTTGTAAATGATATTGTAATAATTCATATTTTTATGATGCCAAATTGGGTATACAGTTTGGAAAAAATTTCAGAATGTGAACAAGAAAAAGAGACAAAAAAAGATAAAAAAAATTGATAATTAAATTCAAAAGATGAAAATTTATTGAATATAAGGAATCATTAATATATTCAGAGGGTAAGAAACAAACTAGGGAAAGTATATGAATGGGCAAAATTTGAGAGATAGTTAGGTTAAAAGAAAAAAGTAAAAAATCTTGAAAAATATTTGGCAAGGTAAAATCAATTGGGCTAGTTTTAAAAGAGTTAAGTTAAAATATTTAAAGGAAAAAGAAAAGCAAGTAGAAAAGAAGAAAGAGGAGGAAGAGAAAAATGACAAATAATTTAGTCAATTGATTTTATAATTTTTTAATAAATTTTATAAAATTTGAATTTTTTGCTGCAATAATTTTTTTGTCAAAATTTTTTGCACAGTATCAATTTTTTATTGAATTTTTTTCCATAGTAATTTTTTTTGTTAAATTTTTTGTCACAATATTAATTTTTTTGTCAAATTTTTTGTCACAGTATTAATTTTTTTATTGAATTTTTTATTGCAGATCAAATTTTTTTGCTGAATTTTTTATCACAATATACAAAAAATTTTTTTTGTTACAGTATGCAAAAATTTTTTTGTTACAATATTGCTAGATTTTATACTAAAATTTTTTTCACAATATATTGATATTTTTTTTCTGATTTTTTGTTAATATTTTTAATGCTGAGTGATAACAATTATAAATAATTTATTAATATTTTTAATATTAATTTGTGTCATTTTCAACAATAATTCAATAGTCAAATGACATAACTTTATAAAATTTTTTATTGACTTATTAATATGAAAATATTATTATTATTTTTTTTTTAATTCTTTATTAAATTAGATAAGTATATTTTATTAAATATTAAATATTATATATTATAAAATATTTGTTAAAACCAAATCTTTATCTAATTTATATGTCTTTATTTTATATTTTTTCTAAAATTCCTAATACAATTTTGAAAACTTTATTAGTAAATGAATATTAATATTTTTTTATAATTGTAAATAAATATTTTAATTTGTTTTTTTTTTCTTATAAAATAAAACAAACTTATTAATTTTTCTAAATTCAAATATTATATTGCTTGAAGTTATATATTGTTATATTATATTACAACTTATTTTTTAGAACTACAACTCTTTCCCATAGATCTCTAATCATCATTTCCAAAAAAGCATTTCTCCAAAACTTCATGTTTTAAAAATAATAAAACTTCAAAACTTTTCCTAAAAATATCTGCTTCGATTAGCAGTAATTATACTCTACCCTTCTTATTTACCTTTCCTCTTTATAAACTCCCTTCTAAGAAGTCAATAGCAAGAAAGCTTTTCTAGGAAGAAGAAACCAGACAAAAAAATACTTTCTCTCTCTTTCTTATGAAGGATTCAAAGTCTATAAAGAAGTTTGTACCAATAACTCCATATCAGCTGGCAAGCTGACATCAATACCATAGACAAAAATGATTTTTCTCTTAGTATATAGTAATTTTTTTTATTTTTTTGAAGAATTTTATCTACTTTAGCTTAACCCTGAATTTTTTGTTATATCAAACTCTGAATAAATTGATTAATAAAGTCTGAAATTGGTTGCTCTATGTTTAGTAGAAATATAAATAAGGATATACATGATATCAAATATGAATATATTTTTTAAGCTCCATAAAAATCTTATGTCTATCATAAAGCACGAACTAGTTATATAGATGAATAAATATCATATGGACTGTGATCTTCTCTTTCTCATTAATCCCAAAAGTGTCAAGACTATAAATTGAATACCTTTAGAAACAAAGTTGGATGAAAGAGCTGTTGTTAGGTATCCCTTCATTTCTTCTCCTATTTTTTTTTCTTGTAAATATTTTTAATTTTTTTCCCTCCATTTTAATTTTTTTTTTTTTAACACTAACTAATCATAAGACTAATACAAGAAATCCTCAATACTAGATAGTATTAAGAATTTTAAGCAAGTACTGATATGTTAGGTCCCATCAGTAGGTGACAATAAATCAATCGGTAAGTATATTAGTATATTCTAAATAATATTGATTCCTGATTATGGAGATGGATTAGCAATGCACAACCTATGTATCTTATTTATCCTCAGTTATGTTTTCAAAAGATAAATATTTATACTCGGCAGTCATGTATTTCCTTATCCTGGTTAGGTTAGACATAGATTGAGTCATAAAAATAAATAGTTCTTTGTTCTATTTCTCTCTAATGATTCATAAATTCTCAAACAGTACAAGGAAATATTAATCCCAATTGTTGCCAAATATGATCTTTTCTTAATAAAGTATTGAAAAAGGTGTGGAATGAGCCAGTTTTAAAATAAATATAAAAAAATAAATTACAACTTATTTTTAAGATATTTTATAATACTATAATATAAAAATTTTATAAAAGTTAGATATTACTTTATAAAAAAAACCCTCGTTTTTCACTTATCCTTATTGAATTTACTAACAAGAAATTCAAAGGCGATTATATTTGTTTTTTATATTTTTATAAATTTTTTAATATCAATTATTGTTTATAGAAATTTTTAAAACTATTAAATATACAATTTTTTGTTTCATTAAATTATACGAATAAGCTAGTGTATTATTTTAATATTTTTTTTTCCAAGTCATTTCAAATATTTCCTTTAGACTCCAAATAATTTGTATGATCTTTTATTTTGATGATCTAAAAGTTCGCACATCAACTAATCAATTTAAGCTATAGAGTATATACGGGATAAAAATTCTTATCAAACGAATACACTCTGCCGTTGTGTGTGCGTGACCTATAAATGTGTGAAAGTGAAAGAAATCGAATTACGCTAAGCGGATCTGGAGTCTTTCTGACGTCATATGACGGACATTTGCTACGAATGATGGAACTTGGGTAAGTGGAATTTTGCAGTATAAAAAGAATGGTTTCTTTATGTAAAAAGAATTGAAATGAACGAAACTAATACAAATCATTTTCTTTTGTAGGAGCGATGAAAATAAGACCAAATATTTTTTTCTTTAATTATATAGGATACCACGAAATTATTGTAAAAAAAAAAAAATTAATGCACACCAAAAAAAAAAAAGAGAGAAATGGGAAAAAGAAAAACTTTGTACAATTAATAAGTGGAGAGAGAGAAGGGAAAGAAAATAATATTGTAAAAAATTCTACAAGAAGCTAAAAAATTAAGGAAAGATTTCCTTTTAAACTATTTGTGGATCATAATTAATTCTAGAAAAAAAAAAAAAAAAAAAAAAAAAAAAAGGAAAAAAAAAAAAAAAAAAAAAAAGAATAAAAAAATTTTTGTACAAGAAAAGCCAAATACAATCCTAATGTTTTATCAATGGATCATTAAATTCGATGCTGGAATTTTGTGCAAGTTATCGCATCCTAACTATCCATTGAAATGGTGTACACATTACAATTGCAATGCTAATTAATTTTTTGATATAAACAATTACGATTAGGGGCCTATCACGATAACTTGCTATTGATCAAGGATAAGCCGCCTTTTATTCGTCGTCCAAAAATATGTCATGAATGTTTGGAATCGTGACTGGAGTAACAGGTGGAGACGTTCTTGTTGGGGAGAATATGCTTTCCAGCGTAGATTTACTAAATATCACAGGACCACTTATCACCTCGTGCCCAATTATATTATTGTTTTGATTGACAACTCTTTGTGTTTTAGAGTCGAAATTATCAAAGGGTGTGAATTGATTGGATGTGATCGACGAATTGTGTGATGTGGCGGTGGACATTGATTTTGAAGTTGCAAATGTTGGGGACATTGGTGTATTGATCGTTTCCCTTGGTGAGAGTGGAGTTCGATCTGAAGAATAAGGTGACCGAGACCTGTTTGAAGCGGTTAGGTGACCATTCTTTGGCAATGGCAATGGCCTCGGAGAACTTTTTGACGGGGAAGGTGACCCACTCGATGGGGTTGTAGGCGATTCGGTGCTTGTAGGAGACACAGACGATGCGGGAGAGGAGGGGGATAGTGCGGCGGGAGAAGTGGGTGTTAAAGATGCAGTAATGACATGAAACCTTCCAGATCCGCCTTTCACAGTAGATTGATGAGATATCTGCGCGCTCAACAATCCTTCAGAAACAACAGGGGGAGTTTTCGGTGACGGTTCGGGAACAGGAACAACACTTAGTACCGGATTGTTTCTTGGAATACTACCGCTACGTCGATGGGTTTTCAGGAGTAGATCACTCTCTATACTTGAACTACGAGAATGTGATCTTATGGAATCAGGTTTGCTCTTTGTTGGCGTTCCAGGTAATGCATTACTATTATTGTTGTTGGATCCTAATTTTAAGGTCTTTTCGAAATCAACCAGTTGATACACAAGGCTCATATTTGGACTGATATAAGGGCTCTTGTTCTTCACATATTCGTACGCTTGATTAAGTGTCATACGGTTAGCCTTCATCACGTAGCCAATAACGAGAGAGGCAGATCTGGAAACACCACATTGACAGTGTACAAGAATTTTTCTGCCGGCCGAACGTGCTTCATCAATAAACATAAAAGCTGATGGGAAATCCGAGTTTAGGTTTTCCTGATTGTGAGTCCAAAAAAACTTCTTATATTTCAATGGAGTAAATTCAGAAGTTGGTGGAACGATTAGGGGAACACCGGAATGCATTAAAACCTGAGCCGACGTAGAAGTGGGGCGTGAGGCGGAAGTGGGACGTGGCGTTGAACGTTTATGAAAAGAGTTTGTGAAAATTTCGCCAAATGGTGAAGGAGGAACTATCGGAGAATCGAGATTACCGGGGGACTGTACGGCAGTTCTAAAACTGTCATCCGAAGAAACAGAATCCGACCTTGAGAAACAAGGAGAAGAATCCGGATAACTAGTGATATCTTGGTTGATGATTTCTTCTAGATACGGATTCTCAACTTCTTTGGCAACGTTCAAAATATATTCAATACCGAGTCTCTTAAGCATTTTTCTATTAGCGGCATTCAATTCGGAGCCAAGGTATAGATTTTGCATAATGAGTATTGGTTCTTCCTTGTAAGGCAACTCTTCACCAATGGCATTTTCTGTTTTTGACATCAACTCCATAGGATCAGCAGCAGGATTCGAGTTTTCTTGACCTTTATTTTGATATACACATATGGGAGTTGAAGGACGCCTATTGTGGGTGTGTGATGAAGAAAACTGTGGCAGCTGTGGTGAGCTTGGAGCTGAGATGGATGAACGAACCGGTGGAACCACCAATTGTAAATTTTTCATATTTCTGCGCCCTTTTGATGAAGGTGGACTCGGCAAAGGACTTTTCTCGCCGTTAACTGTTGCCACTGTTTTATTGTCAGGAACAACAATAGCACTGTTAGGAAAATCCTGCTTCTTTGATGTCTTGTTCACTCTCCACGGCGTCATAGTAGAAGTCTCAGCAGGAACATTAACACTGGGAGGTGCAATCGACATTTTTTTGTGCAACGGAGCCTGCGGAACCTTAAATTGCTGAGTTTCGTCTACTAGAGATGTTGGCCGTGAACCGAAAGGATATGATCTTTTCACCGCGCTGGTCATGAAATTGCTCTTGGTTCGGAGTTATCCTAGAGTGTCTGTTCTTTTTTTTTTTCTTAAAAAGGAGGTGATTCCTTTTTTTTTTTTTTCTAGTTTATGTGACTTATTGTATTTCGTGTAATGAACCACTCAGGAAGATGTAAACCTTTCTTTTTTTTTTTTTTAAAAAAAAAAAAAAAAAAGAAAGAAAGGAAGGAAGGAAAAAAAAGGGTTTCGAATTAAATGAGAGAAAAAAGTGTTATTATTAATTAATAAAAATATTAAGGAGCTATGAACAGTCCAGCTGTACAGTTTTTGCTAGAGTTGCTTGTATATCGGAAGCCTAAAGCAATCTAGAAGAGTCCCAGTATTGCGGGGTCGTAGATGAATCGTTGTCCTCAAATAAAGAGTTCTCGGCGAAAGTTTTAAGAAAGAAGTGTGAACCATGCGAATGACCAAGCGATCTACTTTTTTATGCTGTCCTTTCTAGCTGAGGGGCCGGACGAACGTGACCGAACGATTGAGGAGAAACGAGTAGCAAAAAAAAAATCTATAAAAATACATACAAATACATATATATATATTTGTCAATATTATGTGTGTATGCGTACATATAACCGAGTCGAGAAGACAAGAATAGAAAGGGTATTTTTAGTTGACACAGGAGTTTTTTTTTTTTTTTTTGAGTCAGATGCGTATGGTTTTGGGTTATGCGTAATTGTATTAGGAAAAGTAAGGGAAAACTTGTTAAGAATTGCCTGACAAATGGCGTATTCTAACAGTTATACGAAAATTTGAAGGTGGATCTATCGAGTGTCCAACCTCAAAAACCATAGCATTCAAAAAAAAAAAAAAATTCTCACAAAGTACAAATTTAGATTTAATTATTTAATTAAACAAATCGTAGAATAAAGAAATTTAACGCACAAAGACACAGGTACACGCAACAGTAGGACATTATGCTAATACATACCTTGCAGATGAATAATTACGATGATGATTGTGATTTAAAATTCGCAACCACCAATTATTGCTAACATGTATCAAATATCTTTGTCTAACGGTTTTCCAAGGAAATTAGAAAAGAGAGAGACTAAGAAAAAATTTTTAAGAGTATATAAATAAGGGAATCAATTGTTACCTTGATGTCTATTATTTCTATTTATATCATTTATTATTAAAATTTTTTTTGTTGTGTTTGTTTCAGAATTTATTATGTATAATTTTGGCGTACAGAATAGCTATCCCGTTAGCGCTGGTAAGAATTAAAATTTACAGCTAGTGTATGCAATCAATAAATTATAACGTAAAAGGCACGTAGTTTTGAAAAAAAAAAAAAAAAAAGTCGGGTCTCTATACCAGCTATTTATTGTCTTTTCGATGATTACACAATAAATAAATAGTGTTTGCCAATCCGAAAATTGATTCTATATTTTACCTGATAACAAAGCCGTCGATTACTCAACAATTGCATACGTTTTGGAATATGGCGCTAAATTTATCATCCGTTCTATAAAAATCTACCATATGACACTGTTAATGTTAATATCAAATATATGCAGCACAACTTTTAACTGCGTATGCACGTACTTATTATAGCTCAATTACTGAATAAGAATACGTAATTCAAATCTTCCCCGATACAAACAATCAAGCCAAATATACGTACGTTACTAATAATTTCTCGGCTAAATTATAGCGGCATCAACTCACTTAATATTAAACGGCTCCTAATTATAGTGACAAATGAACATTCACCACCAAATTTATAATAATAATCATCATTCAAAAATTCTTTATCCGGTATGCTCCGAACATGTCCTCCAAGATTTGTGGCACATCCCATAGTTCTGAACACGTTTTTCTCCTGCGTACACCATGCACGTTGTAGGATGCTGAATGTCAATTTTTCATTTATGTAAATTACCATTATAGCATATAATAGAAAAAAGGTCCCATAATGTAATCGAAATCCAGGTAAATTATTGGAAAAAGTTAGGCACCGAGTTAATTATAGTTAAAACTAAATTCTTTTGATATAAAAATGAATGGTTGTCGGGAAAAAGATCCATCGCAAAATAACGGGGGATCATTAGATTGCCTGGAAATCATTTCAGAAACGTTGAAGATTTAAATTTTTGCGCAATTAATTACGAGACAAAGTGTCAGAGAACGATAAATTTAGTAATTAAATGGTTTAATCTTAAATAGAATTTCGTGCATTAGTGAAATCTATTTATAATTGCTGGCTATAGATCCTATTGTTTATAATTGTTCAGTGAAAACAAAGCTGCGACTTTCTTCGATACAGTTTTTATTAAAAAAGAAATTATCTCCGAACCTGAAGTGTCCAGTCCAAATAGATTTCAGCGCGGTCGCCCCATTGCTAAAATGACCAATTGATGCACAAACTTGCTTTTGCCAAAACACTTCAAAATATGTTCTAATCCAATTCGTGTTGAACCTGTTTAGTCATTGCATATGATTAATTTTTTCAAGTTAGTATGGATTTTCTATTAATACTTGTCTAAACTTGTTTTAAAATTTATTTATTTTTTTTTAAGCATAACTTTAAGATTTTCTTATTAATTTAGATATCTATATACAGTATATAACAAAACTTTTAATTAATATTTATTTATTGTATAGGAATTAATAAAAATGAAGTTAAAAATTTAGAAATTTTATTAATATAAAATTAATAATTGATTTTTTTATCTTTTTTTTTTTAAATACTATTTCACATCTTTCTTTTATTAAAATTTTACTTTATTATTTTATTATAAATTATATTAATAAAATTTAAGTTTCAATTATTAAAAATCAATTTATAATTTTAAAAAAATTTTTTATTAAAAATATTTTTATAATTTTATTTTTATACTTTTTATTATTATATTAAAAATAAAAATTATTTTTAAGCAGACCTGTGAATCTATAGCACAGTGATAGTGCTCCCAGGTTACAATCACAAAATCCAGAGTTCAATATTATATAAAAGTCATGTGGGAAAAAATAATCATGTTGCATAAAAATGGAACTTCTAATCTTTATGTTAATTATTGAGTTAAAATAGATTTATTATGAGGATTGTATAAAAAAGATCTCTGATCTGATTGCACAATTTATGTTCAACCATCTCTCCTAAATTGAAAAGGAATTAAAAATCCCAAAATTCTACTTTAGAACTGTGGTAATTATTTGAATATTATATAACTTCTCTACCTTGGTAGTCTCCAGAATTCTGCTCTCCTAACTTGAAATATTCCAATCTAATACTCCATTTAATTGAAAGTCGGTTAATAGAAACTAATCCAATACCATAGATAATAACAAAGAAGGTGATATACCCTCTTCCAAAGTCTGAGTGAATAATATCTGAAAGTATTAAAGAATACATAATCCCTACAAGTATATATAAAAAAGGATTAGTTTAGTGTTCATAATTAAAATTATAACTTATTACTAACTAGCCTAATATCATCATTAATAATATATATTAACTATTTAATCCTTAGTTAGATATATCCATTTATAAAGTGGTAGTAGGTTTAACTAGAGCAAACTGTGATAAGTTATTATTAATCTATATATATATAAAAATATATATTTTGTATAAGATAATTGATATTATGTTAAAAGAATTCGTTTCCTTTAAATATTAAGTTAAAAAAGCTTATATTTAATATCAGTTGTGATAACTTAAAAAAAAAAAACTTATTTTTAAGCAATTTAATATTTTTTAAATTATATTTTATAAAATATTTATAAAAAAAAAAAACATTTTTAATTGATTATTTGATGTAAATTAAACTAATAAATCCATTATTAATTTATAATATCTCATATAACTCAAACAATTAATAATAAACATATACAACTATATTAAAAGAAAAAACTGTCTCTTGTAAAGAATACTTAAAGAAGGTAATAATATAATGATTGACTTAATCAAAGATAAATATCTTTTTATTTGAGTTCTATTTCTTTTATATAATACTAACTATTATCTCTATTCTTAATAAGAATTGCCTTAATATATTCAACACTATCTTCTCAGCTTACATTGATAAACTATTTATATGCTTTTTTAGTTAATAATATATTATCTATTTTATAATAGACTATATTAACTCTAAGCTTTATTAAATTTTTTATATTTTATTAAACATATATAGTTTCCTTATTAGTATTTGAGCCTTAATCTATAGTTTTTTTATTTTATAATACTCAATATTATATATCAGACTTTCATTTTTAAATTCTAATTCATTATACATAAATCATATTATTCATGTGACCTTTGATAATATATAAAAAAAATATTTGTAAAAAGTTTTTTCATTTTTTATTAACAAAATCTTAATACTTTTATTAAAATAATTTAAAATATAACTTTAAAAATTATATTTATTTTTTCTTTCTTTTTTACAAACCACTTTATTCAAAAATATAATTTTTAATAATCAATAAAAATCAAGTAACACTTTTAATATTAATAGTAAAAAAGTTTTCAAAAAAAAAACAACTAATTATAAAGTATTGAAAATCCTTTTTTTTTTTTTTCTAAACCTTCTGTCAGGCTAGTTATGTATGCTTTATTAAACAATTGTAAGCTATACATATAGCATAAATCACTAAAGCTAAAACTTTAACTAGCTCACTCATCTTAGTAATTACTCTAAGTGCAACTTTGGGAGTGATTTTTCGCTCCATTAAAAGTTCAGGTGAAGACCCTTCTAACTTTTAATATTATTGCCTGCAGGTCACTACTGCAGATCACTCTTTACAATTCTGACAGAACTCAAAACCCAACCATTTTATTCCAAATCTAATCCCTTTTAATAAGATATCTGTGAGACCTTGATCTTCTAATCTTCCTTCTTCTATTAATGGAGCTTCTTTTCTTTCTGGTGATGCAGTTTTAGGTTTTGGACCAGGAAGGCTTAGAGGTCTTTTCATCTTATCATTTCTTTGGATCCTCTGTGTTCTTTTTCATTCTATAATTTTTTCACATCTTGCATTCCAAACCTTCTTACAGAATTGGTTGCATACTATACTCTGCATCTTCTTTATCTATTTTCTTGCTCCTTTTCCAATTCTTTTGCCATGGCATTTAAGATCTAACATCTTGAGAACAAGGTTGATTCTTATCAATCCTACAAAGAAGCTCAAAATATCTTGGCTAGTTGTCGAAGCTTATTCTATCAGCCTGGATATTCACTTATCTATTTCTTCCAATTCTTCCCTATCCTCTATTATTAGTCTCACATTCTTATCAGCCACTTCCTTTTTTCTTTCTTGTAAGAGTTCTTTAAAGTTCTTTAGAACCCCTTCGAGACCTTTGTTCTATGCTTCTTGTATCTGTTCCTTATAAGTTGAACATTCTAGCAGGTGATTAATTGTTTCTTCTTTATAGAGGCCACATGCAATACATTTCACTTGCTTATACAGATCTGGTCTTCTTATTGCCAGCTTACTTAGAGTTGGTAGCTTATTGCTCGTTAATTTAATGAGAAAGCTCTTTTTCTATAAGTTTTTGAAAGATGTGTCCCATGTATATACATTTATTCTTTCCCATGCTAGATCCCAAGTGTATTCTTGTTGTTTTTTGATCTGATGACTCTATTTCTTTTCAGTTCTATTCTGTGCTGTTTATTGATATACTGTAGTCTTGTTATTTATCTTTTTGATAAATTGTCTTATGGAATTATCTAGTGTCTTGTCTTTCTACTTGATTTCTGTAGGGATTTTGTAGGAAGTGGGATCCTTCCATTCCATTGCGGGCAAGTTGAGGACTCCTTTGGCTAAAGCATCTGCTTCATTATTATAGGGATTATTGGAATATGTCTTGACCTTGGTAAGCTTTAGATCTAGATTTTTTTTTTTGATCAGCTTTATCATTCGTACCTATAATGACCAGTTTTTATCTTTTAGCCATCTTTTATTTGTTCTTTTTGGGTTATCTTTCTTGACTGATATCCATTTAGAGATGTAAGCTTGACTATCTGTGAAGATTTCAATTGTGCTATCTATTGGAACTACTAGGAGTATCGTAATTATTGCTGTTATTTTCACTTTTGTTGATGAGGGTCAATTATCTACTCCCATTTAAAATCTGCTTTCCTTTCCTGCTTTACTAATTTGGATCCATACTGCTCCCATTTTTATTGTATTACTTCCATGATCGACAAGTGAGCCATCTAAATAGAAAGTCAGCTTTTGATTGGATCCTTGATTATGCTGAAGTATCTCTAATAAGTAATCTTGATATACTCCTTCTTTAATACTTGTTTTGATGATTGTTTCTTCCCAATTTTTTATATTCACATAGTCCATTCTGGTACACTTAGAAGGGGGCAGCAAGATAAAATTCCGTACTATAACCAAATCATCTTGTATTGCTCTTTTGATTGCTTTTTCTAGTGAAATCTTGGAGCTTGGAATTGTTAACATCTGGGCTCTTCTGGTACCTTTTCTTGTGTTGTATACCATCTAAGGAGACTTATCGCCTAGTAGGAGTCTTTACTTCCAGGACATACTTTGTTCCAACCTTCTTTAGGCAGTGATTTTTTATCCACTTGTGATAAGCAAATGACTTATGATGGACTCCAGGTTCTTATGTAACCTAGTAGGGACTAGGTCATGTTGTTTCAGTATAATATCTTCCAGCAGCCACATCTAATTAAAAGAATTTTACTGGTGTACATCTTCTATTACTCAAAAAGTCAAATTTCTCAACAATCCTTTTACCTTGTAATGGTGGGAGGGTTTACAAAGTGATGGGAATCCTCGTCAATTGTGATATCCTTCAACAACTTCTGAGGAAATGCATTCTCAATTATAATCAAAGAGCTGGAGCTTAGTATGGACTAGAGACCATTTGGTCTTATTACCTGACCGGGATAAAAAGGAGACCTTGGTCTTGAACTTTGCCTGACCGGAATGATAGGAGAGAAAGATCTCAGCTTGAATGAATAGTAGCTTTTTTATCACCTGGGGACTTGTTGCTCATATCTTATTGGTCTTATGATACTTGATCTATAGGTTAGCCCAATTGAAGGAGTGGAGTGGACATGAGGTATCAATCAACTCTTTCTATCACCAATGACATCATTGAAACACGTGAAATGGCCAATAGGAGCTTGTTTACATTCTGTTACTGATGTGTTTCATATCAACCAATTAGATGCCAGGTGACATTATGCTACTAAAAATTCAGGGTCAAACTGAGGTAGGCAAAATCCCCCAAGAAAACCGTGAAAAATAGTGAGCACTTTAAGAGTGTATAAGACAGTATATGAGAAGGTGAATAATAAGCCTTCCCCTGCCAACAGAACCTCTATTGTTTGTTGCTTCTAGCTCTGTAAGGTAACACTTCACTTGTCAGTCCTTTTACTTCCTAGAACCTTCTTGCCCTTAGTAGAGGAAGTGCTTACTTGAGTCTTTTTAGGCCACTAGAGGCTTAAGTTTTTATTCAAAGGAGTTTATAAACAAGTAAGGGAGGGTAGGAGAGATACATAAAGACTAGCTTCATGTTGTTTTAATAAAAGTGTAAAGACTTTATTGGCAAAGAAGTATAAAACTTCTTGCGAATATCTTTTTTGTGTGTGGTTAGAGGATCAGCGAAAAGAGTGTTGTACAAGCTATTAAATAAATAATATTGTTAATAAATTTATTTATATTATTAATAACTGCAATAATTACTTAGTAAATATGCTTTTCATAATATATCTTTCAATGTTTTCTTGTGAAGTCTTCGAAGAATTCTGAATGTTCTTACTAAAAATATTCCTCTATATGTTGGTAAAAATCTTCGGGATTTGTGTATATTTTTTCAAAAAAGACTTCTTTCATGATACTCTTGACCGCACACTATTATAGAATTTAAAATATTATTGAAGATCTTTGAAGATTAAAAAATTAAACCTTATCTTGATAAAATCCTATTTGGTGATTAAATGTTGACTCATATGAATTTTGTTTTCTAGGTGGGTAACCTTATCCTCAATGGCTTTTTGATATTTTAATAACTGATCAAATTTTTTATAAAGACTTTTGTGAGACTCCAAAAGCCTCTCGATTACTATATTAGAAACCAAATATACAAATTAGTATTTATTTAAATAGTTCCATCTTTTTTAATATACTTAAAGATTCTTTGGGCAGCCTCCTAGTAGGCAAAGATTCTAGAAAATAACTGGAGAATCTTAATCACTTCCAGGCCAACTTTGTTTTTATTTTGGCATAAAGTGGTGGTCTTCATTCTTCAACTTGACCCAGGATACCGGAAGTATTCTTGAGCTTTTTGGAGAGCTTCTAAGTACTTTCTTGTTATTTTTCAGAACCTGAACTTGAAATAATTTGTTGGAACATGTTACACATTTCTTTTCTTTTATTTGACATTAATAAAAAAGAAAGAACTTTAGAGATCTTATATAATACAAATCCTAAGAAGTTATATTATATTATGATCATATGCAATTCTTCATCACTTTTCAAAAATTACTTTATAGCTTTAAAAATGAAATAATATTGAAATAATATTGACAAAATTATGAAAACTTATAAATTAAATTAATTAAATTTTTGATTGACTAAAATTAATCAATATTTTATTGATCAATTTTATACTTTTT
>CAJVPT010003470.1:0-15211 GCA_910592055.1 Acaulospora colombiana
ACTTCCTATCATCCCGGTCAGGCAAAGTACGTGAAGAAGGTTGTTTCCTTATCCCAGTCAGGTGATAAGACCGAAAAGCAGAAGACTACAAGCCACTACCCTTTTCTAAAATTGAGAATGCATTTTCTCAGACATTGTGTAATGATATCATAATCGATGAGGATCCCACTACTCTTTTGATACCCTCCCACCATTGTGAAGCAAAAAGATCTTTGGAGAATGACTATTTTGGGCAATGGAAGATATACACTAGTAAAATTCTTTTAACTAGACATGGCTGTTGGAAGATATCGGTAGTTACATTAATATGTAATCAAAAATATATATAAGATAAAATTAACATTGTTCTGAAAGAAGCAAAATTAATAAAAAGGATATAGACACAATATATTCTTTCAAAACAAATTTTTATAGGGCAGATAGAGATTTGGCAAATTAGTCAAGTATATACCAGTACTTGGCAATAAGCCACATGGTAGAACTTTCCTTAGTAAGTTTAATTAGATAGCTAGTGAGTTAAATTTGTACATATTTACAACAATATCTAATATACAAGGTGTAAGCCACCTAGTTAAAAAAAAAAAAATTTTTTTTTTTAAAATTTAAAAATTATTTGAAATTACCTTTATTTTAAAAAAAATTGACTATTTCAGTGTTGCCAGTTATTATATTTAATTTTGTCAAATAAGTTTTCTTAATATGTTTTATTAAATTAAAAGTACTACCTTCACTACAAGTATATATCATCTTGCAATATTTACAGGTATTCTTTTTGTTTTCTTTAAAACTTGCACTCCTTATAAAGTGTTCCTATACTTTACTTCTAGAAATTGTTGAGATAACTGAGGCCGATTCCAATGGATTGCTTATATTAGCATTTTCAGTATTGATATTGTCATAGCTAGTTAAACTGCTATTTTCATTGTATGCAAATTGTATACTACCAAATGAGTTTTCATATTCCATTTTTAAAAGAAATAAATTAATAAAGCAAAGGATACGATGAAAGTAATTAAATAGCAAAACTATAATATCATAAAGAAAGGTTAAAAAATCATCAAGAAGAGCAAAGTATTGAATTTTTTTTAACTTGCCTTTTATATTGTTTTTTTAAAAAAAAAAAACTATTTTAATTTTCTAGATAGTTTGATTTTAATTTTCTAGATAGTTCATTTAAATAAAATTAAATAATTATATAACAATTTATATAAACTGGTACATATCTGATTTGAATTATATCATATTTGATCTGAATCCAATTTGAATCTAATAATTTTGTAAATTTAAAATTTGATTCGATTCGAATCTGATTGGATTAAAAATTTTGAAATTTGATTTGATTTGATTCATATCCAATTCATGGAACAATCAGATTTGGATCAAAATTGTGAACACTAGTTGATAAGTTGATCCATGTACATCAACTTATTGTGTTTGAGTAATGAAAATGGTTATTAGATAATCTTTAATTGGACTATTTCTAATATTCCAATTAAAGATATCATTCCACTTCCAGCTATGGAAGGTTATTTTTATATCTTTGATTAGTTTTAGTACTTATAATATGAAGTTGCTCCTTTACAAAAGATGGTTTAATGAGTTACAGTGAGCAGGTTGAGAGGTTCTTAGTACTTAATCTGTAATTGCTTTAACCTGATAATTGTTTTGATTCTGACTGACTCTAAGTCATTTAACCTATTGCATAATCCTATTATCTGACTTTCTTTTTGTAACATCCAAACATTCTATAAATTGTAAATTCTGGGATGATATACTATACTATTAGATATGGATTGATATAATGTGATCTTACTTTTGAACAGCTTTTTATATGCCATTGTCAAGGCATTACACATTTACCAGAATAGTATACTATGCTACATTCTGAATTCAATTATAAGTATTAAGACTCTGTTCAAAATATAAAGTGCTTGTTTGTCAGTTAACTTTTAGCTCTTTAGGGACTTGATAACCATGTTGATTTCTTTAAGCATCTGTTCTTTGAGCTTAATGACAGATTTCTGGTTACCTTTCCAGATCTCTAGGAATCTTGTCTGTTCAGCTCTATCCAATTCTCTAACTACTTCTCTGTTGACCCTTGCTTAGATCTCTTCTAGATATTGGTTGGAATTGTTAATAATAATTAATACTAATTTGTTAATATTAATCTGTAAGTCATTTGCCCTATAAAAGATTCTTGCTTCTTCCAGAATCTTTTCCATATCCTCTTTGGATCTTACTATTCATGCTGTATTATTTATGAATGCGATAGCTGCATGTCTTGACTCTAGCTTTCTTTCAGTATTTCCCTTTAACTTTGAATTCCAAGCCACTGATATTTTGTAATCTTTTGTTTCATTATTCTGAATCTTGCACAATAAAGAGTTATAAAATATCCTCCACAAATTTTTTTTAGTATGAACTTTTTCCCATAGATTCCTGACCATCACTTCTAAAGAAGCATTCCTCCAAAACTTTATGTTTTGAGAATAATAAAACTTCAAAACTTTCCTTAAAAACACCTGCTTCACTTAGTAATAGTCATACTCTACCCTTCTTGTTTACTTTTCCTCTTTACAAACCTCCTACCTATGAAGTTAATAGCAAGAAAGCTTTTCTAGGAAGAAGAAATCTGATAAAAAAATACACTTTCTTTTCTATGGAGGTTCCAGAGTCTATAAAGAAGTTTGGATTAATAATTCCATGCCAGTCAACAAGTTGACATCAAAATCACAGGCAAATACAGTTTCTCACTCAGTATGTAGTAGTTTTTTTAGTTTTTCTGCAGAATTTTGCCTACCTTAGCTTGACCCTAAATTTTCTGTTACACTAGATTCTGGACAGATTGATTGACTGAAGTTCAAAATTGGTTGCTCCAAGGTTAGTAAAAATGTAAATTAGAATACATGTGATATGGAACATGAATGCATTTCCTAAGCTTCATAAGAACCTTGGATCTATTATAAGTCACTGACTAGTTGTACAAGTAGATAAACATTAATTTCAAAAGTATCAAGGCTATAGATTGAGTACCTTCAGAGGCAAAGTTGGGTGGAAGGGCTGTTGTTAGGTATCTCTTTATTCCCTCTTCTATTTTATTTTCTTGTAAATATTTTCAAGCTTCTCCCATTTTAATTTTTTTTTTTTAATACTGACTAGTCACAAAACTAGTACAAGAAATCTCCAATACTGGATAGTGCTGGGTCTCTTGGACAAGTCCTGGCATGTTAGGTCCCATTAGTGGGTGCAACAAGCTAATCAGTGGGTACATTAGTGTACTCTAGATAATGTGGATTCTTGAATATGAGGATGGATAGACAATACACAACTTGTGTATCTTATTTATTCCTCACTTTGTTTTCAAAAAAGAAATATTTATACTAGGCGATCATATATTTTTCTTATCCTGATTAAGTTAAACATAGATCAAGTCATAAAAATAGATAGCTCTTTGTTTTATTTCTCTCTAGTGATCTGTAAATTCTCAGACAGTATGGGAAAATATTTATCCCAATTGTTGCTAAATATGATCTTTTTCTAATAAAGCACTAGAGAAGGTATGGGATGAACCAGTTTTAAAATAAAAAATAAAATAAATAAAATAGAATATCTTTCATATTAATAATAAGATAGTTTCTTCTTAATCAATCCTATCTTTTACTGTGATTACTTCAATTAGATCTTTTTCAAATATAACCTTAAATTCATAATTTCGAAATAGACTTATTATAATTTAGATAAAGCCTTCTAATATTTTGATTCTATTCATTGTCTTGATTAATATATTCAAGCTAATAATATCATATGCCTTTGCTATATCTTGGAAAAGTATCCATAACTTCTTTTTATTTTCTTTTGCTTCCTCACAAATGTTATTGAGAATTTGAATTGGTTCTGCTATATTTTCTCCTGGTAATCCTGTATAATTAGATTCTCTCAGGATATTATTAGTCTTGCAGATATTTTCCAATCTGTTTGTAAAGATTTTAGTGAAGAATTTTCATGGACCTTCAACAATACTATTGATCTGATGTTGAGGAATTCATATTGGCTTAACTATGGGATATATATGGCTTTGCTTCAATTCTATTGGAGTAACTTTTCATCTTAGAAAGTAGTTAAACATCTTTCTAAGATATTCTTTTTCTTCTTAATCTAATCTTTTTAGCATTTCATAGCTAATTTATGATCTTCTTAGAGATTTATTATTGGGAAGTTCTTGAAGTCTTTTATATGGTTCTTCTTGGGATATTGGTTCCAATTAATGATGGGTCCCTAAAGTATTTAGTATATAAAATTTTACAGATCACTTATGTCCCTTTTCGAGAAACAAAATTTATAGCTTTTTACTTTAATAGGAACAAAAGTCAGGAAATGCTATAAATCAATAATTTGGATAATGGAAAAGAATTGTGAATAGTTTTTTTATAATTATTAATTTAAAAATTTTAATATTTCCTAGTGAGGGACATTTGACTTTTGTCCATGTCTCCCCCTTTAGGAACCTATCTTTAGCTCCAGTAGATCTTTGTATCACTTTTTTTTAATATAACCTTTAGGATTGTATTCTTCTTTTCAATTTTCTGTAAGGCTGTCAAAATTGACAATTCATTTTTTGAATGTCTCGTGATGATATCTTCTTATTTCTCTTTTAATTTCTCCCTTTTTAATAGTTATTTATTCCTTTTCTCTATCTTTAATTTTGATTCTATCCAGTATTATTTTGACTCACTCTCTATTAGTCAAAGAGTTTACCATTCTCTTTTGATTGCTATATAAGTCATTACATCTTTGTTTCAAGACTCTTTTGATAGTTATCTTGTTTTTTTTTGCCTTTGTATTCTAACAATTGAGTTTTAGACCTTTTATTACATCTTGTATATCCTTTTTTAATAGTTTCCATGGAATTTGAGAAATGCTATATTAAATATAATAGTTTTCGATCTGATAATTAGAACTAAAGGTAGTATTGTATTTCCTAATCACCATACTAATGGTTTGCAATTTGATTAAATCATTTATACTTTCTACCTTCTTAAAGAGTGTAAATAGTTGAAGGGCCTTTGATACTTGATGAATTCTGGCTCATGCCTATGATATTTTTTTTGAAAAGCAGATAGCTTCTTGATCATAAGCTTGTTATGTACTGTCCTACATATTTGTTCTTCAAATATCTTTCAGATATTATTTGCTTAAGCTTCTCTTTTATCTTTTTCAGGTTCTTCTTTAAATAATGAATTCATTGCCATTCTGAGTTTGTAATTCAGGCTTTTACTAAATGCCTTTCACTACTCAGATATTGACCCCTTTATATCGATTCTTTGTTTACTTTTTGTAGAAGGCTTGTTTTTAATATCTCTTATGAAGATATTGACATCATATATTGTTAGCACTAGCATAGTATAATTACTTTCTGTTGTTTTCTCCATACTTGATTATCAAATTTGAGTATTGGATAATTTGTAAGGCTTTGAGATATCTATATATAATCAATCTGACTATTACTAGTAGTATTCTATCTTATTGGAGTTTTATTTTTTTCTTTCCATATAGCCTATAAATTAAGGAAGAACCATTCATCTAAAAAGTTGAATAGTGGTATTTCTAGGCATCAAGATGGTTTTAATTTAGCTTTAGATATTGATGCCCTATCTTCTGCAGAGCTGTATATAGTATTAAAGTTTTTCATTACTATTATATAAAAGTTTTGTCTATTCTTTTCTTTAATGAAGCTTTGTACTCTCTTCTGCATCTTTATGCTTTACCATTTGTTTAAAGGAATATAGATCTAGATAATATACATCTTGTTCCATTTCATGAGCATATTAACTAATATCATATATTATTCTGCCTCTTCTACTAAAGCTACTTTTCATTTCAGATTTTTTCTTATCAAGAGACTAACTCCTTTATTATATAGAATGTATTTATTGATACTATAAAAATGCTTGAAGTTTGTTTGCTTCCAGAAAACCTATTTTGCCTTTGTATTGATTAGTTTTGGTTTACATAGCCTAATTATTCCAATGCATTGTTCCTATATTTCTTCTATAAGACTATACTAATTTGTACTATCGGTAATATCTTTAATATTATATGTTCCTATTCTAATTACCCTTTTCTGTATATCTTCTTTTTTTGTTTTTTCTATTTATTGATCCTTTCCATTTCTCTCTAGAAATTTATCTTTTCTATTTGCAAAAAATTATTAAAATCTTGATCACTCTGCTACCATCTACTATTGTTCTTCTCTATTTGTTATGCTTTGCTCTTGTTTTGTATTTTTGACTTGGGAATAGTGGGCTGACATTCCTTCTCTTTCTGTGATTGAACTAGTGCACCCTTTTTAGAAGCAATTGGCCCTCTTTTTGAGTGGATCTTTCTCTAGTTTATCTAGTCATTTGCTAAGCTTCTCTAATATTTTGCTCAGCTAAGCTACCTCTGACTCTAGCTTTTGCAGGTGATCTTAGGCTTCTTGTTTTCTGTTTTGTTGTTTACCTTTGATATCACCTGGTATTCAAAGCTTTATTATCTATTTCTGAGAAATATTGTGAAACCTGGTGTGGACTTGATTTGCTTCCTAATGTCTTTGCTTCCCTAGTGGCTCCATATTGCTATCAGTTATTGATGATATTGACCTCATTATACTTTTCCTGTTTTCTGACTAACTATTGTTTCTTCTGAGTTTTACTGCAAGTATAACTTCTTTTTCAGTTATCATAATATCTTTATTACTTTCTCTATTTCCACTTGCTTTATCTCAACTTTTGCAATCTTGTTTCCTTGTTTCTTTAATCAATATATATATATTGTCTGACCTAACTGGATCGGCTAATACCTTGTGATAGTAATGATTCTTTACAGTTCATCCTAGCCCTTGATTGTCAATCTTTATTTGATGCTGGAATATCTTTCTTAGATCTTTTTTATTCTCAAAGTACACTAAGCATAGTTTTTTGATATCAAGATAATCATGTTTTTGGTATATAAAAGTCTTAGCCTTTGTATGCTTTAAGGTTTTTTCTATAGATTCTATAGATAATTTATCGACTTCATAAAGTCTTAAAGAGTATCTCTTTTTCTCTTTTAGAATTTGAGTAATTTCTTGATCATCTTGTTTCTTGTGGGCTATTACAGACCATACTTGATTGGATTTTATCTTGATTACTTATTTTTTGTTCAAGTTAATATATTCTTGGTAAGCATAAAGATGAACTTTGAACCATTTTTAATAAAAAGATGTTCTATATTCATGAATATTGACAATTTCTCCAAATTCTTCTATTGTTTGTCTAATCATATGTTTGTCAAGCTTGTGATTTATATCTACCAATATGATATATTTTGATCTATTTTTGGCTAATAGAAAGCTTTCTGACTTAAAAAACTTTTTGTTTTGAGCATATCTTTGGAAGGCTGATTATGTGCTCATATCTTTGTTCATTCTTCTAAGTGTAATATTCTTAGCTTCTTTTTTGTTAATAGTCTCCCGACATCTTGCTGTATCTTTTTCTTCATCAAAGCCAAATGTAGTTCAATAGTTGCCATTGATAAATTCTATTTTGAAGGGATTCATTTGTTTAGATATTTTTAAAGCTCCTTTGAGATATATAATTCTCTCTTTTTTATTTTCTCCTAACAATATAGCTTGGAGTACCCCACCTTGATTAATTCCTATTGCTTTACAAAAAATAGATTTACTGTTATCTCTTGAACTCTGTTTCTTGTATTATAAGACATGTTATTTGTAATACTGCTTCTCTGCACTATTTCTTTTAACACTTCTGTTTTTATTTGTTCTACTATTGCTCTATTCTCTATTATGAATTCCTTAATAAAGTGCACTTCTTTAAGTTCTGTAGAAGTTAGTTGAATTTCCATCAGGATGCTTTCCATAATAGAAACTTCAACTTAATTAGAGCTTGATAACTGTATTACTGGCTTACTTATCAATATATTATATATATTTTTTTCTAGCATAGGTGTTTCCAAATCTTTCTTTTTACTTTACCTCTTTTCCCAGAGAGTGAGGATATATTGTTACAGCATATGTTTTTTTGCCAGTACCAATGAATCTATTCTCAATAGATTGACAATAATATTATCATCTAGCATTAAGGAAATATGTATTAACTCAGTAGGAATTTAGGATTGATTAGTTGCTGTTGGTCTCAGCTTATACTATATCATTCTTATTTTCCAGAGTATTTGCTGAAGATCTTGATGAGAAGCTATCTTTCCCAATACTTTTAATAATTGTTTTTCTCTCTTCTCTAGAATCCTGATTATTGTTTGTTTTTTTATTGACATGTTGTCATATGATATACAGAAAAATTTACATATGTTGTTATTGTATAAGTGTTTTTTTAACTATGTAATTGGATAAATACTATTATATATTATTTTTCTATTTGATGTATATGGCAATAAATTGCTATATTGATATTAGGAAGTCTATAATATGTGGCTTCTATGTGTTTACATGTCTGGTATTTGTTTATTAATACATAACATACTGTGATCAACTGTTGATTTGCTTTAGATAATATATGCTGGTTAATCACATACATTCTAGTTTGTTGATCTGTCATGTCCTATTGTTTTGTTGTAAATTGATTAGCTTGCTTTGATACAATTCAACCAGGTGAAAAGTTAATATGTTCATATTTGTGTAATGTGAATTAGTTAATCTGGAGTTGTTGTGTTGTTGTGATCTTTTAGCTATTTGATCAAAGAGACTTGGATGTCCTCTTAGATTTCTGTTAGCCTTGAGGTTGTGCTGATTTATTACTATAATCTATTGCTTTTGAGACTTCTCTTAGTACCTGAAAAGGTATTAACCTGCACTGACCTGGCTAAGAACTTTGTGAAGTTAAGGTTGGATCTCAAGAAGCCTACTGTGAATTAGCTTGTTTTTGCTTTTTCTTCTTCCTAAAAGTAAAAATAATTTAGGGATATCTGTCTTTAAAGCTGAATGAAACTCTTTTGCTATTGTTGCAAAGTAGATTTTGTTGCCTTGAAATATATAGTTGTACAAGATTCTATAGTTAATTTCTACTTTATTAAATAACTGAGTATAATTAAATTGTGAGTATTTCAAGCTACACTACTAGAAGATAACAAAGAAGAAGAAATCAAATATCTCAAGTGAACTTTAAATATATTCAAGAAATTTAATCTTTTCAAAATCAAATTTATCAATAGCAACAATTAAATTACTTTTGGAATTAATTAAAAAGAAGATGCAGCATAATATTTAGAATCAATTAATAAAAAAGAAAAAAAAATTTTTTTATCAAGAGAATAGATTAAGATAAGAGCACATATCTAGTCTTTTAAAGATATGCTCTAAATGAAAGATTTTTCAAGCCAGAAAACTTTCTTTTAGCAAAAAACAGATCAAAATACAGTATATTATATTGGTAAACACAAAACACAAATATAATAAATAATTCATTAAAAAAACAATGAAATAATATGGGGAAATAGTCAATATTCATAAATATTCTATAACTTTTTATTAAAAAATATTCAAAATCTATCTCTTTATGCATCATGAATATATCAAACTGAAACAATACTGGGTACTCAAAATTAAATCCAATTAAGTAAGATTGATAATAGTTTTTAAAAAATTGGATAATTAATAAATAACTCAAATACTTAAAGAAAGAAAGCATTACTTCTTAAGATTATATAGAATTAATAGAAGATCTATAGAACTGATATTCAAATCACTCAGTCAAACAAAAGTAAAAGCCTCCTATATACCAAGAAATAAGATTCCTCTAGTATCAGAAAATTATGCAGTAATCTACTTTAAAAATGAGAAAGACTTGAAAAAGGTACTTCAAACTATATAATGTATAAGAATACTATAGAAAGCAATAAATATTATATGAGCACTTCTTAAGGAAAAAAAAATAAAGTCATTACTACATATGACCTAAGCTCATATTACAAGATACTAGACCAGAGAAATACAATCTCTCCTCTTTTGTAGCACATTTTTTATAATCTCCTTTTGACAAAGATCAAATAATTCAGTGTAGGATACAGATACTTGATCAAGCTCTAAGAAGATATCAACATGCCATATAGAAAAAAATATCTTGATGTCAAAGCTAGTACATATATAGATAATATGATGTGACTGGCAGATAATCCAAAAGAAATGTAAACAATTTTAGATATAGTCCCAAAGTTTTATAATATCAATAACATTAATATCAATTTATCAAAATCATAATTGATTATCATTAATGGGCAGCTGAAAAACTTTAAGCATAAAATTATCCTTAAAGAAAAAACCATAAATAGCAATAAATCAGATACACCAATGAGGATGCTAGGCATATGACTGGACAGCTCAGGGAAAAAAAACTATCAAAAGCATCTTATCATTGAAAAAATAAAGAAAACATGTAAATTGATAGGATAGAATATAACCATAGACAAATAAATAAGATATATCATAAATTATGTACTTATACTAAGCATAGAATATCTACTGAATAATATGATACTGCCTAAAAGTACATATAATCTCTTAATAAGAAAAATTATAACAAGATACAAACACAAGTATAGTCTTATCAAAACCTTCCTTAATACTCTTCTATAAAATCATGTTGAACATAACATAAATCACATATGGGATAGACAAATACAATTGTACACAAGAAACTGTATAGGAAGAAAAATTTATTAAGGCAATTATCCAGAATAGATCTTAAAATATGCAGAACCTGTTCTGATCAACCAATGTAATAACAATATAACTTATCTAGCCCTTTCTTAAAGTAGAACAGAACTCAGATTATAATATTCTGTGAATGCTAAGGAAACATGGTTTTCAGTTTTATCTCAACCCCAAGTTCATAATTTTTCCAAGAATAAGAAAGATAGATTATATAATCAAAGAGGTTATTCTAGAGCCTATGTATAATCAATATAGACACATACTTCAGAGATACAATATAATATTTGTTGGGCAAGTAATTAACTTCACAAAAACATGAACACTATATTGAAAAAAATTGGGAGCTATAAACAAAGCAAGAAAAAGAGACAGCTCAAAATAGTATGAAAACCTCTTAATAAGGCTCACAAGCATAGCTAGAGTACAAGATAGAATAGAAGATAAGATTCACAACCATATGATGTTTGATTAAAGTAGACTTTTGACAAAGATTGATACACACAAATCACACTAGGGGGCCACACTCAAACAAGATGAAATAGTTATAGGTAAAAAGAAATGTAATGATAGCTCCAATACAATAGTGTTTGTACATTACACAAGAATAAGTAAACAATTACTACTAGAAATATGTAAATGATGCAATCTAAATGAATAGAAAAACATACCATCAGGATTATACACTTTTTCAACCAAAAAACAATACAGATCCCAATAAAGTAATTATATATATAAACTAAGGAAAACAAGGACAAGAACACAAACACACTTTATTGTAGAATCTCTCCAAAATCTATAGCTAAAGAATTAAATGATTTTATTGAAATTTCACAGGTAGAGAAACTTAGTACACAGCTCAATATCAATAATAACAACTGAGAAGTAATTGACTTTAGCAAGATTTTCAATCTTAACAAAATAGAACTAGATATCCTAATTGGGATATAAGAACAAATGAGAAACTATAAATAGATTACATCTATACAAATGGATCAGTATCAAGCCATGGGAGTAAATCATATATAGGCTTCAGCTGAATCATTAAAGATAAAACAGGAACAGAACACTCCTTTCAGGAACAAATTCACTCCATACCTTCTCAACCAGGACAAAAATAATAGCCATAATAATAGTGATAAGCACTCTTAACAAAAACACTATAGTACATCTATACACAGACAATAAAATAGCAATAATGAACCTGACAAAAGCCATGGACCATATAAGGCTCAATAAATCAAAGAAACCTAACTAGGCAATAATAAATACCTTTAACTATGTTAGAAAAAAATAGAACCTGCATATAATACTATATAAAATGAAGGCCCATACCAGAATTTCTTTCAAGAAAAAAGCAAACAGGTTAGTCAGAATTAATTCCATATCACAATATATGAAATCCAATTAGAAGATCATAAACATAAAGGGATAACACCAGGATTCACCTTCAATAAAAATAATCTGGAACATAACAATGATAGACTTTCTGGAAAAAAACTTAGTAAAACAAGTTAATAAGATCATTAGACTGACCAAGTGAAAACTGTTTAACAAAATACAAAATAACTTTACAGATAAGAATCTTAGAGATATATATTGGTAGCATATATTTGATACTATGTACTTATTCAAAATAAACATATACAATATATCAGGTCAAGATCACCATATACAAAAGCTTGGCTTCAATCTTTGATATAAAAAGCTCCCAATTTTGCATAAATTATATAGCAGATTCCCTCAATTTACAAAAATAACAAGTGCATTAAATGTGGAGTAGTAGAAAATAAAATACACCCTTTAATATGCAGTAACAATACAAAAACATTAAAGAGAAACATTCATAGGATCTTAATTAAATATGTTTTATCACAAATTAAGAAAAAACACAAGAAAAACTTCAAGGACATCATATACAGATAGATTCAACTAGACAATTTCAAGAAGTTCAGGCTCTTCATAAAGGAGGCAGTTCTAAAAGATATATCAGAGGTACTGAGACAATCCTTACAAACAAAAAGATCAAAACCAAAACTATTACAAATATGATGAAGGAATAAAAAGAATTTCTATATGATATATGAAAACTAAGATGCAAGAAAACACATAATTAGAAAAACTTTAAAGAAACATGAAGATATAACAAATAGATGAAGGACAGAACAGGGAAGTACAAGAAACAAGCAAATTTAACTATATTACATCAGTTCTTTTTAGACTGGATTAGAATAGTAAACAGCTATACAAATAAATACATAAAGTATCAAATGAACATTTATTCCCTCTTATCTTTTCAAATAATAACTAGCACAGTCTTGGTATGTTAGTTTTTTTTCTTCTGAGAAAAAGATAACAGATCACAAGGTAGCATATAGCTTATTAGATTTTACTATAGTTTTAGTCACTTTTTACAAATATAATTTGAAAAAAATAATAAAATGAGGCTGTACTAGTTATAAAAAAAAAAAAAGATAAAAATAATAACTAACAATCTGCTCAAGAATCAAGTGCAAGAACAATATAGAACAAAAGAAAAAAAAATATCTAATCTAGTGAATTTCACAATAGAATAATAGGAGAAATTTAAATTCTGGATAGAAAACAAATTTTCAGAAACTGATTTACAATCTCTCTAGTCAAGAGTAGAGAATGGTTCTCAAGAACTCAAAGAGGCCTGATATTATTTTGAGTCAACAATCATCAAGAGTACTTACAAATATCTTAAAAAGAAAATGATCTACTCTACTCCTAATATAAAGAAAAAAGCAAAGTCTAGATCATCAATTTCAAAGGAAGACTTCAAAGCCTACAGAGAAGCTAACAAGATTTACTTTCTTTTGAAGAAAATACAAGCCAACTGAGATACAAATATTTTAATAAACATAGAAAAGACCATCCAGAAACTAAGAAGGTTTGATAAATTCATTAAAGAAGAAATAGCTTCTCCTCAATCATGAAAAGAAATTTCAAAGCTGTTATCAAAGATCACTGAAATAGAGTATAGCCTCAAAATAGTATGCAAAAAGAAAGAAAGTCTCTACATCAAAACCAAATTAAAGAAGCTTTAAAGAGCAGGTGTAAAGATCTCAAGTTTAACTAAAAATAGATGTTGAACTCAATCTTGAATAATAAAGGACCAATAATTATACTAGATCAAGTGTTAACAAAGAATCAAGAAAAAATAAAATACATAGCTACTGATTCACAAACTATCAAAAGCAAGGTTAAGAATTATCATAAAGAAGCTTTTAAATAAAGGAATATTAACTTTAAAGCTTGGATTTTCTTTGGAAAAAAGAATATCAACTTAAAAAGTGGACTGACCCAACAGGTATTTATACTAATAGAAGAAATCAAAATAGAGGAGCTTGAAGCTATTTTGCAATATCTCTCAAACAATAAGGCAGTCAGTTCCTTATATAACAATTATAAAATGCTCAAGCACTTAGGTATTAAAGAAAAAAAAGCCTTATACTTGCTGTTCAACAAAGTTCTAAAGACTGAATAGATATCTGAGAAATAAAAAAGTAGTAATATCTATCCCATTTTTAAACCCAAGTCTTAAAAATGCAATATCAGATCCATTGTTCTTCTAGAAACAGCTTGAAAATGGTTTATCAAAATCCTTACCAATCATCTATCAAGGATATATAAACAATATAAAATTCTTAAAGGTTCTAACTTTGCTGGCTTATTAGGAAAAAGAATAACAGAACCTATCTATCTACTAAATAGCATATATGAGAAGGCTAGAAAAAAAGGAAAAGAATTACAGATCCTCTTTCAAGATACTGTTAAGGCATATAACACAATATCTCTCTTTATACTTAAAAAAGCCATAGATTGAATTCAAATTCCTACAATTATCAAGAAGATTATAATAGATTTTTTCAAAAATAGAAGTTGTAGCATCATTCTTTTTAATGGATTTTCTAGTCCAATAGTTGCAGGAGATGATATAAATCAAGAAGAAACAATCTCTTCACTGTTATAAAAATTTTTTTATAATCCACTGCTATGTAAAATTCAAAATAATACTAATTTGAGTTATACTATAGAAGAAGAATGGTTATCTAACTTTCACAAACCTGAGAAGAAGGTCAAGCTCTTCTTAAGGCATGCAATGATAGTTTACTTAGATAACACAACACGAATTGTCAAATCCAAGAAAGACTTGAAAAGTATTTTGAAAGAAGCAAAAAAGTTCTACATAGTAAATGACTTGCAAATTAATATGACAAAGTTAATCCTTCTTACTATTAATTGAAACCCTCAAAATCCTAAAAGGATTCAAGTTAGGACAGAGGATATTGTAATTAACAAAATTGATAAAAAGGATCAGACCAGATTCCTTGATATCTGGTTGGGATCAAAACAGAAAAGTCAAGATATGATCAATCTAAGAAAATCAGAAATTAGAGTAGTAGTTCTGGCAATTTCTAAGAAAAAGTTGACAGAAAAACATGCTCATTATATTATTAATAGAGTGCTGATCCCAAAAATAAAATA
>CAJVPT010003471.1:0-15209 GCA_910592055.1 Acaulospora colombiana
AAAGAAATTAAAAACAAAGAAGAAGTTCATCCTACAACCAATAACTGAACAAGTAAATGGTTAATAAAAATTCAATGATCTAATAGAAGCCTTTTTAATACTATTTATGGATATATGGAAAAGAACAAAACCATTTCTTTGAAGAATTATCTCAAAGCACAATAAAAAATTTTTTCAATAGTCACACAGAGCATAATCAATAAGCTTTTTATAAATGAGAAAAATTTCAAGAAAACATATAGAATAGCTACTGCAAAAAAGTAATAAAGTAAAAAAAGAAGCAGAATATTATTGAAAAGAACAAAAGAATCAAAAGACCTGGATATAGATCTATTATGCAAGTTATACAAAAATAGGAAGAAGAAACTACATTTGTAGAAGATCTGGGGCAAGTAGTCTTTGAAAGAAAGGAAAAAATAAAGTATATAAAAATCATTAAGGATTGAATTTGTTATATAAAGAAATGATTTGGTTTTTAATTGCAGTATAAATTTAGAATGATCTATAGTAATAACCTATAGACAATGACTTTATTTATAGTAATAACCTATAGACAATGACTTTATTGGCTAGAGGATTTATCCAAGTCAGTAAAAAAGCAAAATATCATTTCCTAAATTACATCTAGAGAAATAGTTTTTTGATAACAAGTAAGTTGATATATGAAAGTCAAAACAATTTGCAAATATCTGTTATATATACAATAAAGACAAGCTATATTGGCCTGACTGCAGGTTAAAAAAAATTAAATTTATTAAATTAGTAAGAAAATATTGATTTTTTTTTAAAAAATTAATATTTATATCAATTTTATTTGTCTTTAATTATTATTATTTTTTTATATATTTATTTTAGAAATAAAATTAGAAAATTATTATAAAATCTTAATAAAATTTCAATTCTTTTTTTAATTAATTAATTATTTTTTATATAACCTATTTTTATATAATGTATTTATTATTTATTTTTCTTATTTTTTAATTGTTTTTAAATTATTATTATTATATTCTTTAGTTTTCTTCATATATGGTTTCTGATTTTCTTGATGGCTAAATATTCAAACAAGTATTCTAATGTTTCTTCTTGAAGTTCGCATACTGGACAGATCATTATGATATAAATATCTGGTTTCCTTTTCTTCAATATCTGCAATATTGGAAGTTTATTATGGGTTAGGTTAGTCAAGAAGCTTTTATCTTTATTATCTTTAAAAGAGGTGTCAAAGATATTAAATTGATTGAACTGATTTCAGAAGGTTACCCAGTTCATGATTTTATTATTTTGGATCCACAGTTCTTGAATTCTTTTCTGTATTGTTCAATTCTTTTCTATTTTTTTCCTGTTGAATATTTTGACAAATTCCCTAATACTGATCTTTATCATGTGCTCTTTCTATGTAACTATTGTAAGAACTGTCCCTAGCTCTAATTGTTGGTGTCAGATTATTGGATTTTTATGTATAGTTTATTTGGCAAATAGATCTACTTAGTTATTGAACTTATCAATCTCATGGACTTTGACCTTTATAATTTTTAAGGTAAGATCTTTTTTTTTAACTAGGTTTTTGAATTTATTCTATAATAGTCAATTAGTAGTCTTTTTTCATTTTCTTGTTAATATCTCTACTTGTGAACTGATGGACTTTTATATCTTAACTGCAATATTACAATCCAAAAATATTGAGACTGTTATATTTCAAAGAGCTGTATATATTGCAGTTAAAATGGCCAATATTTCTACTCTGCTTGTCAATGGTCATATTAAAGCTTCTATTAAGAATTACTTTACAACTTTATTGTTTTTTATTAGAACCCAGGCCAAACCCATTTTAAGCTTGCTATTTTTTTGTTTATTTTTTATAAGATTCATTAGTGTAGAAAGTAAACTGAGTACTATACTTCTCTTATTATAATTCAGGACATCTATAAGTTCATTTATATGTTTATTTGATTGGATAGCTTGTCTTATTAGCATGGCTTCCCTATTTTTTACCTGATTTTCCACTTGCAATCTAAAAATTAGTGAAGTTCTTGCTTGTTGCCTTATAGCTATAAGCCAATCTGTAAGGTTGCCTGGCAAAAAAACTTGTTTTTTTTTCTCAAATTTTTGTATTTGTTTGGCTGTGAAAGAAGATAAACTTGTAATATACTTATTTCTTTTACTTGAGATGATCTATCTGATTGAAGTAGAATATAATTACTAGTATAATTATATATCAACTGGTATATAGCAAACTAAATTTTGTTGTTAAAGAATGATATCTTTTTCAATATATTTATTGAAGAGATAGAGCAGGCTTCCAATATGTTTTTCTTCTATATGGATATACTGAGAAAGCTTCAGTTTAGATATTGTAGTCAATCTAGTCTAATCTATATAATAACTTTCTTAGAAGGTCATGATTCTTTGTTATTTTTTCTTAGATCTTTTTGTACTAAGAAGGGATTGGATCTTTGCATTTGCTGAAGAGAATCTGGATTGTTCTCTATTCCTTGTGTATTATTGTAATTGTATTAATAATTTGATCTAAAAACATGATCTTATGCTTATGAAGTAATGAAATGTCTTTCTCATATTCTCTATAATTCTACAGTATTGATTTAATAGATAAGATACCTCCCTGATAATTAAAGATTTTCTTCTATTTTCAACTTTAAAAGGTAATTTATAGGTCTTTGGCAGGATTAATATTATAGCTATCAGGTTTTCTTTGATTATCTTGTGTGAGTCCATAGGATTATCTAAGATATTTTCAAGTTCTCAGCTTTTGATCTGACTCTGTTTCAATTAGAGTATAGCGGCCAAATTTAAGGCCTCACTATTGTTGAGCTAACAGAATAGTGCTAATATATGGCTTTCCAATTGTATTTCCCAGATGTTTTTGAGACCATATATTTCTTTATTATATATATAACTATTTAATATTGTTCCATAGATTAGTGCTTTGTTCTTGAAAACCTTTCTAAACATAGCTGTGAGTTCATTACATGTCTTCTTATTAAAATGTATATGTTGCATTCTATATTCTATTCTAGGGATTAATATTCTATTAATAATATAAGTATGTTTTTCTGTCAACTTCTTCTTAGATATTGTCTGAACTATCATACTGATTTCTGATTTTATTAGATTGATCATATCTTGACTTTTCTGTTTTAGTTCCAACCAGATATCAAGGAATATGGCCCAATTCTTTTTGTTAATTTCATTAAACATGATATTTTCTATCCCAACTTAAATCTTTCTAGGATCTTGAAAATTTTGGATGAAGGTAAAGATAATTGACTTTGTTGTATTAATTTGCGAGTCATTTGCTATATAGAACTTTTTTGCTTCTTTCAAAATACTTTTGAAGTCTTTTTTAAATTTGGCAATCCATGTTGTATCATCTATATAAGCTATTATTGCCTGTCTTAGGGGGAGCTTTACTTTTTTCTCAGGTTTGTGGAAGTTGAATTACTATTCTTCTTTTATAATATAATCCAGATTAATATTATTTTGAATTTTACATAGCAGTGGGTCATAAAAAATTCTCTATAACTATAGAAAGATTGTTTCTCTTTGATCTATAACATATCTTGCAACTATTGGATTAGAAAGTCCATTAGAAAGAATGATGCTACAACTTCTATCTTTGAAAAGATCTATTATAATCTTTTTGATAGTTATAGAAATTTGAATATGATCTATAATTTTTTCAAGTATAAAGAGAAATATTATGTTATATGCCTTAGCAGTGTTTTGAAAGAAGATCCATAGTTTTTTTCTTTTTCTCTAGCTTCCTTATATATATTATTTAGTAGATAAATAGATTATGCTGTACTTTTTTCCGGTAAGCCAACAAAGTTCATACCTTTAAGGATTTTGTGTTGTTTACATACCCTTGATAGATGATTGGTGAGGATTTTAGTAAAACATTTATAAGCTGTTTCTAGAAGAACAATGGGTCTGATATTGTTCAATTGACATTTTCAAGTCTTGAGTTTAGAAATAGGATAAATATTACTACTTTTTCATTTCTTAGGTACCCATCTAATATTTAAAACTTTGTTAAACAACAAGAATAAGGCACTCTTTTCTTTAATACCTAAGTGCTTGAGCATTTTATAACCAATATATGAGAAACCAGCTGTCTTATTACTTGGGAGGTGTTGCAAAATAGCTTTGAGCTCCTATATTTTGATTTCCTCTATTGGTAGAAAGTACCATATTGGATCAATTCACTCTTTAGGTTGATATTCTTTTTTTCAAGAAGGATTCAAGCTTTCAAAGTTGACATTCCTTTGTTTAAAAGCTTCTTTATAATAGTTTTCAACCTTGCTTTTAATAGTTTATAGATTGGTAGCTATATATTCTATCTCTTCTTAATTCTTGATTAATACTTGATCTAGTGTGATTCTTGTTCTCTTGTAGTTCAAGATTGAGCTCAACATCTATTTTTGTTTGAACTTAAGGCCTTCACATTTGCTTTCTAAGACTTATTTAATTTGGTTTCTAATGTGAAGACTTTCTTTTTTCTTGCATACTATTCTGAGACTATACTCTATATTAGTGATTTTTAATAACGACTCTGGAATTTCTTCTTGTGATTGGGAGGAGCTATTTCTTCTTTGATAGATTTACCAAGCCTTCTTAGTTTCTGAATAGTCCTTTTTAGATCCATTAGAATTCTTGTATCCCAGTTGGCTTGTATTTTTTTTAAAAGGAAGTGAATTTTGTTAGTTTTCCTGTAGATTTCGAAGTCTTTCTTTGGAATTGTTGATCTAAACTTCTCTTTTCTCTTTATATTGGAAGTAGAGTAGATTCTTTTCTTTTTAAGATGTTTATAAGCACTTTTAATAATTGTTGACTCAAAATTATGTTAGGTCTCTTTGAGTTTATAGGGACTATTCTTTATGATTGACTAGAAAGGTCATGGATTAGTTTCTAAAAATTTGGTTTCTATCTAACATTTAAATTTCTTCTATTGTTCTGCTATAGAATTTATTGAATCAGGTATTTTCTTTCCTTTTGTTCTACATTGCTCATACACTTGATTTTTAAGTAGATTGTTTGTTATCATTCTTGTCAGTAATAAAGTATAATCACTATTTGATAATGTTTTTATGGAAATATTTTTGAATTAATATATATTATATAAACTGATTTCTGGTGGTATCCAGATATGGTCAATTCTACTATATAATGTATTGTTTGTTCATATGAAGGTAATGTTTTCTTCTTTTCAAGAGTTCTGGACATTTATATAGTTCTAGTCTTCTAAGAAATTAAAGAGACTTATTTTAGCTTTTCTATATCTTAGTATTCTTTTGAAGTGATTTCTTTGCTTATCTAGGATTTTATTTTAAAGAAGTTATTGTAGCTATCTACTAACTGTTTTTTCTAATATTAGATATATTTAGTAGACATGAAGCTTACATCTTGTTAATAGAAAGTTGGCTCATATTATATAGTCTTTTATTTTTTCAATACATTTCAACTTTTTCTTAATGTTTCTGGTAATTAGAAGTCTCACTCCAGATCTTCTAAGTTTCTTATTATTACTACTATGAAAAACTTGTGTGTTTGTTATAAAGTGAAAGCAAATTCTACTGCTTCATTTGCTAGCTTAGTTTCACAAATACTTAGGATATCTATATTGAGTTCTCATATAAGTTTATACAGTCTTTGTTGATCCAAGCTGATATTAATTTCTCTAACATTATATATTTCAATTGAAATAGTATCAGTTAATGTAAAGTTATCTATAGTATACTTGTTATATAATGTATACTCCTTTTCAATTTTATTACTAGTGTTCTTTTTAATTGTACTGATTAAGTTGTCTAGTGATGTATCATGTATTATATCAGGAGGAGTTATGTTGATATCTATTGTTTCCTTTAGGATTGCATCTTTTTTTCAGAATGAGCTTGTTTCCTCTTGTGAATCATACTCTCTCCTAATATACTTTGATTGAACTGGTGTTAATTTCAGAAGTAATTGTTCTATTGCTTCCCTCTTACTCTGTTTTGATTACTTGTTTTCTTCTTAATAAGATATATTCTATTATTTAATCATTTGAGATTATTCAAGATCTGATGAAGGGGTCTAGATCATTTTTACTTTTAGGGTAAGGACTTTCAGATCTATTGTACAAACTTCTTCTTCTATTATGATAATTTATTGGCTCCATATTACTGTCAGTAGTGAAGTGCTTGAGAGTTTCTATTGTTTCAGTGATATATTTATTATTTCAAGGATTGTGTCTTTTTCTTTTTTCTCTTTTTTCTAGGTTTGTCCTTTTTTTAGAGTCACCTTTTATTTCTAAGTCTTTTTCAGATAATATGTATTAGCTTAACTTGATATTGTTTCTGATGTTAGTTTGATCTAGTTGTCCTGAGTGCAGTTTGACCTATATTGTTTTAAAATAGACTTTTTCTTTATTATTATTACTATTTTTAGTTTGAGTTCCTTCATTATCTTGTATTGTTTCTTTTTTAAAGTATTACCTAGCATTTCAACTAAGTTAGTGACTATATATGAATATATGTTGTCTCAAAACCTTGTGCTAATTTTCTGCTATTGCAAAACAAACTACTGCATATTCTCTTCTTTTTGAAATGAATGAATTTCTTGATATATAATATGCTTTAACCCTTGCATATTGTGTTGCTCTTGCTATAAGGCTCATGAAGGTATTGTGTATACCATACAATTATAGAGACTAATTGTTATGATTTTTGAGAATGGCATTAACTTCATGATCATCTGGTTTATATTGAGTAAAAATTGTTCTAAAGGTATTTGTTTTAATATGTATGAACTATCTATCCTCTAAGTTTTGTTGATTTGAAGTGAATTATGCCTGATTCTTCTTTGAGAATAAGAGTAGTTGTAAATATGAATACTTAAGACCTTTTTATATTTTTGTAAGGTAGCCTTAATTTCTTAATAAGTATGACTGCGGTCAAGATCAATTAGTGTAATAACTACCAAAAAAAAACTCTTTCCCAAAAATTTCAAAAAACTGAAAAAATTTTCTTTTTTGGCAAAACACAAAAAACGAACTCTATCTCAGCTATCAAGTAGCAATAGCCTATAAGATGGCCTCCACGAGGCAACTAAGAAGTCTTGCAAGGCAGACAACACCGGAATACAACATTGACAGGATCAGCAAGAATAATGGAAAGACCTTGAAACTTAAAGTAACAACTCCCTCCTCGCAACTCAGACACTCACCACTAGGAACCAGATCAGCTAATCAGAAGAAACCATTGGACAAGGAGAAAGAGAAGGAGAATAGGAACCAAACAAATAGGATGGACGTCGAATCAAATATGCAAGAATCAGAGAAGAAGAATGAAACCAGATTACGAACCAGCAGAGCACTCTTACCGGATATAGTGCATACTATTGAGGATGAAACAACCCTAGACACTTCAGCCAAAAAGGGCATCCCAAGTATCACTGAACAGACTGGGTATAGCTACAAGAGCTAGGGAAAAGAACAGGGACCCCCAACTATCTCCCAGAAACACCAAGGATACCAAGAAACTCTCAGGCCTGGAAAAGCCTTCATTGATCCAAACCTGGTCCCCGGACAAACAGCTGATGAAAAAATAAACTTTATCAAACAAAAAATGGCACATCTCCCCTCTCTGAAATATGTAAGGTACGAATACCCAATTGGAAATCCTAAGATCGCCACTGTTTTCGGCAACCAATAAGAAGCAAACATGGCATGTAAAACCACACACACAGAGAATGAGAATGCCAAATTCAGGAAGATCCTCCCTTGGGTTTCCAAGAAAGCAACTCCTGCACAATCAGAGTATGGGACATTCCCCTACACTTCACCAAAACAAACCTAGCAAAATTTTTCAACGAACAAATAAACATTGACTACATAACTCTACAGAAAGCTGGACCATTTCAGATGGCAAACATTACCTTCTCCAACACCTCTGACTATATAGAGATCAGCCAGGAATGATCACTTACACAGGGATACTATTCATGCAGGATATTCCCATTCTACAAAACCCATGAAATCAAAGAAGAAAGAGAATGTTACAGTGCTACCCTTACCCAACTACCATCCGACACAACAGCATTAGACCTAACAGTAATCACCACAAGTACAGGAGCAAAATCAGTATACATACCTCAGAACAATGATAACCAGGCCAAAAGATTTGCTGTCTTTACTTTCCAGTCTAGAGAAGATCTCCAGGCAGCCAAATCATCAGCCCTTCAAATTAGAGAAATACAGATACAATGGGTCCAATGAGAGACTTCTCTATACCACATTTGTAACTCACTGGAACACAACATATACTCATGTCCTGACAAATCAGAAACACTTCCACCAAGACAGTATACAAACAGGTCAAACAACCCCAGAATCATTAGGTACCAAGGGAGCAGACCAGCTCCCAACCAAGGTATACAAAGGTATTCCAGTACCAGAGACAACTCAAGGAGCTACACAAATATACTGAAATATGGCCAAAATCCAGAGAACAGGCAATGCCAAGATGATATCTTGAATATACTGCTATAAGTCCAAAAAGACATAAAAGAGATAAAGAACGACCTGAAAGACTTGGCTGAGAGAGTAGATGCTCTAGAACAAGAATGCGCTAACAGGTATCCTGAGAGCATCAACGAACTCATGGAAGACCTGGAGGAGGACACAAACACTATCAGCGAGGAGCAACCGAGAGCTCTCAATAACAGTATCCAAGACATAAAGAAATCCCAAGAAGCATATCAACAACAACTAAACAGAATGAGTGCAACAATGGAAGAGGTAATCAATCTCGTCAAGACTTCACAACAGGCATTCCCAGAAGAATGCAACTCAATATATTAATATGATAGAAGCAATATAACAGAACCTCCAAGGGGTGAAAGCAGCAAACAAAAAATCTCAACATGGCCTGAACGAACAATAATTACAAAACCAACTCACAATGAACACCTCATCACAGGACAAAACCAAGGACACACAGAAAAGAAGGACAATACCAACTATGCCTCATGGTCAATCATAATATACAACATAAGAGGAATGGTGAAAGATAACAAATGTAACTTCTGGCTGGAATACTGTGCAAAGAAAGACTGGGAGATCATTATCACAACAGAAACCAACGGAAACGAACAACAAATCAAATATTGGAAGCACCTAAAATATTAGCTAACTACATCAATCGATGAACATCAAAAGATAGAACAAGGGGTGAGCATAGCCATATACAAGGATATCGTGATTAGAATATTCAGAAAACAAGAGATTAAGGGAAGGACCATAGCGTTAGATATGGTATTCTCAAGGAGACAAAAACTCAGGATTATAGGAGTATACCTCCCATCAAGGAGCAGCAGCAACAGAAAAAAGACAGAGATAGAGCACACAATACAGGAATGGATAGCAAAAGTGGAAAAAATAAACGCATATGTCATAATAGGTGAAGACTTCAATACTACTTCCAATCCAGCCCTGGATAAACGGAGCTCCCATAGACAACCAAACAGCTGCCAACCAGAGTTGAAGCTGCTAGAATAATTAATAATCAAGAACTTCAAAGACACATTCAGGTTGCACAATTCAACACAAAAGAGTTTTACATGGAGCAATAACAGAGGAACACATAGTAGAATCGATTAGATATGGTACCTATCACAAGAAACCTGGCAAACTAGAAACTCATACATAATAGACCATCCAGATGTCCTACACAAGAGCAACCATGAAATCATGATCACCAGGATGGATATGTGGCAACTCAACATCAACAATCACCAGAAGATCCATAGAAGCAACCCACGATACAACTGGAGCAAAGCAAATACCAAACAATGGGAAAAATTCAAGAGTACTGTGGAAGACAATATAGAAAGAGAGAACAAACTAGAACTAGGAAACATAGAAGGCAAATGGAATAAATTCAAACAATCCCTCTTAACAGCTGCAAATCACCACATTCCCAAGATAAAATCAAAAAAGAAAAATAAGAGAATAGGAAAACCTTCAACTCTACATAAGAAGATTACCAATATCCAGGCACTGGCAGAACTCCTTCAAAGAAACATCGACACTCCCAATGAACATACAGAACATCTCATACTGGAGCAAATCAATAGTATACAAAAGGATTTTCCAGAGCTGACAAAGGAGTTATGATCATATGAACCATCCAACCAATAGAACAAGCAAATACACTGGAAAAAGATATGCAAAGATCACATCATCTGATACAAAACTGCTGCTAAACTCATAAACAATCACCAAAGGAGCAAGAGAATATACAACATATAAAAAGATGGCAACAATGGCTCCTAGATAAGAGATCAATGATAAATAGCATCTTAAAGAGACCCATTCATCGTGACAGACAAGCTGGTCATCGAAAGAGACAATCAAATAGAAGTGATCACAGAACCAGAGGAAATTAAGAAAAGAGTAGCAGAACACTTCGAAGCCTGGACCCGTTACAGGAAGACTATACCAGTGAAAACATCAAATAGATGGGCAAAACAGTACATATCAAACAACAGAATACAAGAACACTAGTTTGAGGATCTGCTGACACAAGTAACTACACAAGAGTTGGATAGAATAATAAGAGACAGAAGCTCCAAATCTGCACCAGGTCCAGATGACATCCCATACAGCGCATATAAAAACCTAGGACCAAAAGTGCTAGCATGGTTCATAGATCTGTACAACAGAATTCTGTTACAAAGAGAAACACTGTGAGAATAGAGCACAGGATACATATATCCAATCCCCAAACCCAAGGACTGGCAGAATAGAATCGAGATAACCAGACCTATCACATTACTCATCGCAGGAAGAAAAATATTCACAAAAATTCTGAGCGACTATCTAGCACACTGCTGTATAGAATATAACATCCTCAATAAACTGAACTAGGCAGCACTCCCAGGTAACAGTACACAAGCACCCATATATATAATGAATTTTTATATAGAACATGCATGGAGGAAAAAAAAGAAACTGTGGATTCTCAGTCAAGACATGGTCAAAGTATATAACTCAGTCAATACAGAAATGCTAGTAAAGGCAATGAAGTGTATTAAAATACTGCAAAAAGTGATCAGCATCATACAGGCTCTACTTAGAGACAGAGGGAACAAAGTCATCACAGCACATGGACTCACCTCTCAATACAAAGTATTAGATGGCATTGATCAGGAGGACACGATCTCACCACTCCTCTGGCGAATTTTCTATGACCCCCTGCTAACAGAAGTCAATTCATCAATAAAAGAGTACAGATACACAACCAGAATGAAAAGTTTTATAGAAGAACCTTATAGAGAAAGACACTTGGCAGTGAAAGCTAGTGCATATATGGATGACACAACCTAGTTGGCAGACAGCCCAGAAGAACTGCAAGGAATCCTGGACATAGCAACAGAGTTCTACAATCACAACGACATAGAGATAAATCCACAAAAATCACAATTAATCATAATCAATGGTCAGATAGCAGACTTCGAACAAAGCTTCATTTTTAAAGGAGGTTCAATAAAGGGCAATACACCAGGTACTCCAATAAAAATGCTTGGTATATAGTTGGACAGCTCAGGAAAGAAAACATATCAAAAACAGCTAATCACTGAGAAAGTTCAAAAAACAAGCAAGCTAGTAGACTGAAAGGCAACCACAGACAAGTAAATGAGATACATAATAAACCATGTATTCATGCCAAGTATGGAATACCTCTTGAATGACATAGTACTTTCAGAAAGTACCTGCAACCAGCTAATGGGGAAGATTGCAACTAAATACAAACACAAATGTGGAATGGCCACCACAATTCCAAATACACTACTATATAACTGATGTGAACACAAAATAGACCACATATGGGACAGACAGATGCAACTCCATATTAAAAACTGGACAGAAAGGATAAAGAACAGAGGACTTTTAGGACAAATATCCAGAATGGGCCTACAAAGTTTGCAAAACATGTTCTGATCAATAGAGTCAGTCATAACATATCTTACTCAACTGTTTCTAAAGACAGGGCAAAATCTGGATCCCGATATTCTATAGCTTTTAAGAAGACATGGTTTCCAGTTCTACCTAAATCTAAACTTCAGGACACCACAGAGAATAAAAAGAATAGACAGCACAATCGAAGAACTTATATCCAAGGCAACATATCACTAGTACAGACAGCTACTCAGAAAACATGATCTGATGTCTGCAGGATAGATCCTTAACTTGACAGGAATGTGAATACTATACTGGCGAGAAGTAGGTGCAATCAATCAGACAAGGAAAAGAGGAATCCAAAAATGGTATACCAGCCTCATAGAAAACCTCACAGCCACAGCACACATACAAGATAGGATAACAGAAGCCACTGATAACTACAGAATCTTTAATAAAGGCAAACCCTTGGTCCAAATAGACACACATAAACCACACTGAAGTACCACACTCAAACACCAGACAGAAATTATAGGTAGAAAAAAATGAAACGCCAGTCCCAACTCAGTTATTTATACACATTATACAAGAACTACAGGAGCATCCTTACTAGAGAGATGTAGGGATTGCACAATAAGAGAAAGAGATGCACCACTAGAATCCTGCATATACTCAGTAAGAAAGCAACACACTATCCAGATCCCAGTAGAAAGATCAAACATATCATTCAGGAGAAACACAGAGGTTCTGGCAACTGAACTAAGATGCAGAATATTCCTGGGATTTATAACAAAGGAACTAAGAGACCTAACAGGAACCTCACAGGAAGATGACTTATACCCCAAGCTACAGATAAACAAGGGAAAACTAGACTTAATGGATATTAACAAAATACTCAGCTTAGGAGCTTCAGAGCTAGAAGAACTAAGAGCCATACAGCATCAGCTCAAAGGTCACCAACAGATAACAATTTACATAGATAGCTCAGTATATGATCATGGTAGCAGACCACATATAGGCTTGGTCTGGATCATCAAGAACAAAAAAGGGAGAAAACACACCTTCTAGGGACAGACTCAACTACACGCATCATCTACAAGGGCAGAGCTTATGGCCATAGTAACAGTAATCAGCACTTTGGGCAGGGGTACTACAGTTCAGCTTTACACGGACAGCCTCAACATGATAATTGATCTAGCAAAAATGTCAGATAATCACCAACCAAGAAAGAAACAACATCAAAACCAAACAATCCTAGACACATACTGCTACATAAAGAAGCATCAGGGCCTAACCATAATACTCCACAAGGTTAAAGCATACTGTAGCAGGCTAATCGGCGAGTCTGTCGCTAATGACCAAAAGCTCGCATAACCTGCAGATAGAAGAGTCCGTCCTTCTATCACACACACAATACCAATACCAAAATCAAGGCAGAGGCGTAAAAAGATTTGGGCAAGTCTCAAGGTAGTTTTCTCTAAAACTACTTATAATCTTCACTGTTATAACGATCTATCCAAAAGATTCATCTTAAGATTCGTCGTGAGAGTCGTCATTTTATTAAGTCATTGAAAGAAGTTGTATTTATACATTTTTATACATAGGGCTATTACATAATCCCTATGGCTATTCTAGTATTATGTCATGCATAAATTGCCTCTTGGTCAGCTAATTTTTTATTACCTCAGCTCATAGTTTTTTATCTTTTTGATGCAAATGGATTGTTCGCACATTCTTCTAGCTTATAAGGGGTATGGTGATAGTTAGCAATTGATTGTTTCGTATAAGCTTCAGTTGCGTCATGATCGTCGGTCACATGACCATGGCGAAAATTCTGAACTTTGTTTGACTTCTTTGGCCTTTAACAATACACAGGCATTCATCTTAATAAAAAAGCAGACAAACTGTCCAAAATCGACTCCACATCACAAGACATGAAACCCAACAGGAAGATTGTCAACATCAGGAACACTACCAGAGATCACCACCGATCAGTATCCAATGGGACCAAATACTAACAGACATATCAGGAAAGAGTATAGTAAAACAAATTAACAGAGCCATAAGACTCATCAGATGGAGGTTACTCAATAGAACCGAGAACAGCTTCACAGAGAAGAACTTCAGGGATATACACTGGCAACACACCTTTGACAGCCTACACCCCTCCAATATAGAAGAACAGACAACCTCAAACAAGGACCACCACTTAAGAAAGTTTAGCTTCAACCTCTGGTATGAAGAACTACCAATCAGGAGCAAACTGCATAGTAGATACATTTTAACCTATAGGGATAGCAAATACCATAACTGCAAAGAGACAGAAGACATCACTCACCCCTTCATATGCAGCAACCAGGAAGACACCCTGAGGAAGAACTTTCACAGAATCCTAATAAAACACATATTAACACACATTCACAAAGAACACAAGCAACATTTTAAGAACACTATACAACAACGCATCCATCTGAAGACACCTAGAACCCTCAAGCTACTCATTAGGGGAGCAGTCTTAAAGAAAATCCCAGGAACACTCAACAGGTTGATAGACAGCAACAAGACGATCATAATATCAGTTATCAATACAATGAGAGAATGGAAAGAACTCCTACAACACATATAGAAAGTACACTGCAAAAAAACTCATATACAAGCCCCAAACTACTAACAAACAAGACAGCGAAACGAATCAAATGAACACAAGACAAGCAGCAGCAGACCCAAGATAACCCAATCAATCAAATAACAAAGAATCAGAATGAAAGTTTGGTCAGGATAGTCAACAGCTATACAAACGAATACATAAAGTACAACACTAATATTTTTACACTATTATTATTTTACCCAATAACTAGCATGGCCTTGACATGTTAATTTTCTTTCCCCTGAAGAAAGGGCAACAAGTCACGAGATAGTTCATAGCTTATCGAGTTTTGTTATTACTAAAACCACATCCCTGTACCCTAGCACTAGTTATATTGTATAAATGTAATTCGAAAACAATAATAAAACAAGGCTGAGCCAGTTTAAAAAAAAAAAAAAAAAAATTGGTGTAGTAACTACTATCTTGTTTTCTCTTGTTTTTTTTTTTTTTTTTTTTTTTTTTAACCCACAATCATGCCGCAATGGCGTGTCTTTATTAAGATACTGTGAAATACCTAAATAATTTACAGACTTTCACATAGTGACTAACTCATCGTTGTACATTATTAGTTAAAGGACTACACTACTTAAAAAATATGAGGAGTCC
>CAJVPT010003472.1:0-15208 GCA_910592055.1 Acaulospora colombiana
ATTTTTACACATAGGGCTATTACATAATCACTATGGCTATTCTAATATTATGTCATGCATAAATTGCCTCTTGGTCAGCTACCTCAGTTCATAGTTTTTTACCTTTTTGACGTGAATGGATTGTTCGCACATTCTTCTAGCTTGTAAGGGGTATGGTGATAGTTGGCAATTGATTGTTTCACGTAAGCTTTGGTCGCATCATGATTATAGGTCACGTGACCACGGCAAAAATTCTGAACTTTGGTTGACTTCTTTGGTCTTTAACACTACACATATTCTATTAAAACAAACAGATACTGGTTCAATCTCAAATAGAATCTTCAATATTGAATATAAAAACACAAATAACTAAAACAACACTTATTTCACTTCTAGAGGTTTTTTTTCTGAAACAATATCTAAAATTGATTAGTACAAAGAAATAGAATATTAACTCAATACCATAATAAGGGAAAAAACAAATTAGATAATAAGCAAGATCACTCCCAACTGACTAACAAGTTAAATACATAAAAAAAAGATTTAAATAAATAGTTCTATCTAAGAAATTCCTAATAGAAACAACTATAGCAAAATCTAAAATTTGGCAAAACATCTTGCAAATTCCAATTATTTTTATATAAAAAATTGAAAATTCCATCATCAATAATAATATCATTATTCATATAATAGCAATATCTATATATGATAGTATTGTAGTCAACAACAAAAGTATCTATATATGGAATATTTCACTCAATATTACACATAATGAGATGTATACATCTTACTAAATTTGGAGAAATTCAATCTCTCAAAATACAAACAATCAGTATGTAGTAAATAGTTACAATAAAATACAAAAATCAAGAATATTATGAGAAAATTCAAGCCAGATAAGCAATCTTATTTAAAGGAGATTTTATTTACATTTATTACTTTTTTAATACTCACCAAATTAAAACAGAAAGAAACAGATATATAATTAAACTAGTCAATCTCCCTTCAAATACTACAGACTTTAACCTCAAAGAAATAATTGATCAAATTAATGTTATATTTCAAGAATCTCTCAATACCAATAAAAAAAATTTGCGATTCTATGTTTCAAAACAAATAAACTCCTAGAAGCTATCAAGACCTTTCTTACAAAACTTGAAAATACTGAACTCACATGAATAGATTAAAATATCAAAGTATGCAATTTTTGCTCTAACACTGAACATATAATCAAAGATTGTTTAATTCAAAACAGATAACAATTTTTACAAATCAAGAAACAAAAATATATCAAGAAATTCTGACATCTTTATAATAGATACAAACCCAGTGAATACTTTATTAACTCACAAAAACAAATCCTACAAAGAGATTATAATAAACCCTTTTTTGTTGAGATTGTAAAATAGAGAAATACTACTAAAAACCATATCAATATAAAAGTGAAAGATCCCACTAGACACCTCACTAACAATATTTAAAATATCTCATTGCACAATATTCTAACAACTATCAAAGAAATAGAACAGGAGATTAAGAACATCAAATCTGAACTTATCCATATAAACAAGTATATAAGACACCTTGAAAATGACAGCTACTACTATTATACATATGAAGCAGAATACAAATTACAAAATGAAAGAGATAATAGATCAATTAATGAAGAAGCATAAGCATAATCTCCAACACATCCAGGAAAAGAAGAGCATCAAGTTTAGTTGTAGAAATTAAACAAGATTAAGCAAAAATCTACAAACAATTCAACAAACTATCATGTAATATGAATGCAATTATATTATTTTTTTTCAAACTGGCAACTATCCAAGTTTCTTTCTTTAATAATGACACTCTCCAATTCTTCTCTAATAAATAAGTAATACAAATAATACTTTTTATCCTACATGGTGTAGTAGGCTAATCGGCGAGTATGTCGTTAATGACCAAAAGCTCATGTAATCTGCGGATAGAAGAGTCTGTTTTTCTATCACATATATAAAACAATATCAAAATTAAGGCAGAGGCATAAAAAAATTTGGACGAGTCTCAAGGTAGTTTTTTCTAAAACTACTTATAACTTTACTATTATAACAATCTATTCAAAAGATTTATCTTAAGATTCATCATTTTATTAAGTCATTGAAAGAAGTTACATTTATATATTTTTACACATAGGGCTATTACATAATTACTATGGCTATTCTAATATTATTTTATGCATAAATTGCTTTTTGGTCAGCTAATTTTCTATTACCTCAACTCATAGTTTTTTACCTTTTTGAGTGAATAGATTGTTCACACATTCTTCTAGCTTGCAAGGGATATGGTGATAGTTGGCAATTGATTGTTTTGCATAAGATTCGGTCGTATCATGATCATCGGTCATGTTACCACAACAAAAATTCTGAATTTTGTTTGACTTCTTTGGCCTTTAACAATAGAACATATCAAACATAGACAATTCTATTTCAAACAATTCATCTTTTATCTTTACATATACTGTATATCTCTTTAAAAAATTATTATTCAAAATATTCATGACATATCAACAGATTAAAAAGAAATTCATAATTTGAACTTTATAATATCAACAATTGGCATATTATCATTATAACAAAAATAAATAGTACTTCACAATTCTCAAAATATTGGATACATTACAGCTACAAATCTTTTTGAACACATAAAAAAGCACAAACTCCAGAATATGGTATTGATATCAGTATTATTTATCAATTTACCCAATAAATCTTTAAACATTAGTACTATTAAAAACAACTTTTATCAGTAAATATAGCCTTTTCCAACAAACAAAAAGTTAGAATTACAGGAGTATACTTTCTAGTATATAGTTTTAACAATGAAAAATTAATTACATTTCATAAGATAAAACAATAGATCAGTGAAGCTAAAACAAAAAACTATCAAATAATAGTAACAGGAGATTTTAATACAATAAGCAATTCAAGCCTGAACAAATATAGCATCTATAGAAAACACCTTTCAATTATTTCCAATACTATATACATCAAATATCTATAGAAATAAGGATTTATCAATACATATAGAACCTATTTGTCTTTTCTAATTGCTGATCCTCTAACCACACACAAAAAAGATGTTTGCAAGAAGTTTTTTACTTCTATGCTAATAAAATTTTAACACTTTCCTTAAAACAACTTGAAGGTTTACCTTCAGAAGTCATCTATACCTCCCTTCCTTCTTGTTTACAATCCTCTTTGATCACAGACTTGATTTTTAGTGGCCTAAAAACCAAGTAACACCTTTACTGCTAAAGGTAAGAAAGCTCCTAAAGGAAAAAAAACCAATAGTGAAGTTCCTGAAGGCCTTACCCAGCTTTGTTGAGGATACAAAAGATGCTTACAGTAAAAGAGACTCACTCTTCTCTCTCTTCTACTGCTGTTCTCTCTTAGAGCTATCACTTTCACAGTTTTCTGGAGAATTTTGCCTACCTCAGTTTGACCCTGAATTTTAGATAGCACAAACTCTTATTAAATCTGATTGGCCAACACGAAACATGTTAGTATCTGGAATGTAAACAAGCTCCTATTGGTCACATACACGTGTCTTGACTAGACACTGCTCCCTAACATGTCAATGGATATCAAGAAAGAGAATAGTCTTCAAGAAAACTATCTACCGCCATTCAGGAAAATAAGAAGAACAAGATGCTCAAGAAGATATAGAATGAAGGCAGAGCCTTGAAAGTGTACCACCTACTTATACAAGCCTGAAATACCGAAAGACTGGGAGATCCTCTAGGATCATTCGTACCAATCGAAAAATGAAATCACCAGCAGGAGGTGCTGCTATTGGCATAGTGGATCAACTTCTCTAGATAGTAGTACTCCAAGAGCAATATTTATCAAGGCCAGTGAAGGTGCATGCCAGAAAGATCAAGATTCCTTTTCTAGATAGGTTATCGCAATGGATAAGTAAGGACAGATTCACTGGATGACAAAGGCCCCATCCCTCGTACCCCCTCCCCCACAGCCCCTTTCTCCCCAACTCTCTTCAGCCTCAGTTCTAGACACTTACAAAAACCCCTTTGACTTGTCTGGTTACTTGGAAGAATATCAAAAGAAGTTCCAACGTAAGTAGGGTAAGGCCAAATATAGGATTGAAATTGGAAGACATAAGAACCACAACATGGAAGTACTGAAAGCAACTGAGGAACAGACATTGCACTCTTGACTGATGAAGTTCTCGAAAAATATCCAGCCAATGATACAGAAGTGATAGTAGTAGCGTGGTCTTAAGTGTCGACTCTATAATGGATTACCACTTTCCCTCTCTTGCCAAGTCCTTTCAATATGTGAGCAGAATCCTCTCCCCTATTGATTCTTGTATAGCTATTGTTTCCAATTATTTCTCCTAGCAGTAGACATTTGTTTGAGAAAACTAGTATATGAACACATACCCCCAATATTGAGTTAAGATAGACATATCAGATTCAATACACACATTCTCCTTTCTTAAAATTTTATATTGCCCTAATGGCCGGTCTCTATCCAGAGATGGCTCAGCCATGAGGTGGTTTCTTAACCTATCATTAGTTTACTAGCTTATTATTAGTTTTCTTCTGATCAGATATACCTATATAGTAAAACTTTGCTAATAAACTTGGCCAAGCCAGCTTAAAAAAAAAAAAAAAAAATCAATACATATAGAAAACACAGCCTATTAAGAAAAGAATTTACTTAGCAAAATAAACCAAATCAAAGTAGAATAAATTAAATATGGATCATTTTATCTTTTATATGATAATCAAGGGAAGCATATATTTTATATAAAATTAAAGAAATTACAGATAGTGATTACTTAGGCTCTATTACTGAAGTAGAAGCCTGGCAACTGAACAAAGTCCTCTTCAAAGCAAAACACATATCAAATCATAAATTTAATTGAGATTATACTTCTTCAATAGCATGAAAAAATTTTGCAAATCAAATTGAGGAATTTATTGTAACTAATCAAAATATTCTTCAACATAGCAACTTGAATCATAAGTGGAACAAGTTTACATATATTCTTCATAAATCAGCTAAAACATATACTGTATAACAAAAATTAAATCACACCATAAAATTCACAATCTCAAAACTGATCAAAATTATCTCAAAGCTCTTGTTCAACTTCAATAACTCCAATACAAACTTATTACTTATACTACAATCAACATAAACTTAATAATTACAACAACAAAAACAATATAAACAGAACTATATAAAGAGTTTTAAAAGGCACCCCTATTAACAATAATAAATTCAGATCTAACAATATGAAAAACAATAATCAAAAATTTCATAATCAAGTTCAAACAGTCACAAGAATTCTAACAAATATACACAAATAGTAAGCAATTAAACAATTCAATATTAAATGACAAGCAATACTAGAAAATCAAAAGATGATGATGATAATAGTATTTTAAATAGATCCACAAGATCTATTATTCTAGATAGAATTATTGTCTCTGATAATAACAATATATACATTATTACTGATCTATTAGAAATTAAAGTCAAAGTCAGGAATCACTTTGAACAATGGATCCAAAAAGAAATATACAATTATTGGAACAATCTCCTTTCTGGCAGATAGCTTACAAACTATTGGAACATATAAAACAAGACTGATATCAAGATTTACTAATACCTATAACAATTAAAGAGCTTTCATGTACTATTTAACAAAGAAACTCCAAGTCAGTCCCTGATAGTAATTCAATATTCTACAAAGTATACAAGTATCTAAAACAAAAAATCAAGAAATTTTTACTAGAAATCTTTAATGACATACTTAATATTGATCAAACATCAAAAGAATAGAGTAGAGAAATTATATATCCAATACCCAAACCAAAAGATTGAAAGAACAATCTCAATATAACAAAACCTATAATATTACTAAATACTAGATAAAAAATTTTCACCAAAATAATGATAGATAAACTATTCAAATGCTTTACAAAGGCTTCTATTCTATCAGATTTGAACTGGGCAGGTTTACCTGAAAATAGTATACAAGATCTCATCTATATTTTAAACTATATTATATAAGATACAAAAGGTAACAATAAATAAGTTTGAATACTAAGTCAATATATAGTATATTCAAAGCATATGATTCTATTAATATTCATATGCTTAATTTAACACTCAAATATATTAAGCTTCCATCACCTATAATTAATATAATTTTAACTATTTTTCAAAATAGAACCAATGCAGTCACCACATGTTATGGCTTCACACAAAAATACAATATTATGAATAGAATAGATCAAGAAAACACCATCTCTCCTCTTCTTTAGTAAATATTTTATGATTTTCTTTTATATACTATAAATAACAACTTAACTTCAAAGAATATACTATTAAAACACTATATCTGACATTAATAAATAATAAACCATGTACCTCATCCATAAATATTCTAGTTAGTGCCTATATGGATGATACTACATAGATAACAGAAACTCAATTAGAGCTATAAATGATCATAAATATAATAAACAATTCTATAAAATCAATAATATAGCAGTAAATCTACATAAATCCTTTTTTCTCATCATTAATGACAAAAACTCATAAAAAACAAGAGGTACAAATACAAAATCAATATATTTCAGGCTGTGAAGATAATATTCCAGTTAGAATTCTAGGTATTTGATATAATAACAAGGTCTCCAAATGATATAAAAAGCAACTAATTCAATACAAAGTCATGTAAATAAAAGCACTTATAGGTAGCAAATGAATGATTGACAAACAAATATAATATATCATTAATTGTATTCTTTTTCCTAATATTGAATATCTCCTAAATAATATAGTTCTATTAGAAAACATATGTAATACTCTAATGAGCAAACTTACTAGTACTTTCAAACACAAACTCAGCCTAACCAATACAATCTTCAACAATGCAATATTCAATATCTTTGAATATAATCCTTTTTATTTATGGAACAAACAAATACAACCATATATCACAAATTGAATCTAGAAAATTAATAAACAAAATATTATAGGCACTTTAACAAGATATTGACTTTAGCAACTATAAAACAAATTTTGATCTACTATTCTAATCCTTACCCATCTAATAAAATCATTATATAAAGTAGAAAGCAACTTAACACATAATATTCTTTGACTTTTGCATAAACATAGATTTGGTTTTCAATTTTATTACAATAACAATCAAATTTCTATACAGTATTTTAGAAAATTGACATAACAATTGAAGATATTATTACTCCTCTTTTTTATAACAAATATCGAATTCAACTGACAAAACATAACTTAATGTTCACTAGGCAACTCTTAAATGCATAAAAAATATACTCTCTTCAATAGTACTAGCTTATTGAATATAAAAAAAAATTATTGCTAGAAAAAACACCTAATTAGTTTCTAAAACTACAAAACCTTTTAAGAGATCCAACTATTACAATGCTATATCTCAATCCAAATATATTTGATATCTTTCTACAAAGAATTACAGTAACAAAAACAACTATCACAAAATTCTATTGGGCAGTTATAATAAAAAATAATTAAATACTCATTGAAAAGAAACAAAAAAACAATCTGGACAAAACAATATCATATTTATACTATATTTTACAAAATAATAAATCTCCTTTGTTCATATGTCCAAGATATAATATAAATGAATATATAATATATTCTACTTAAGTATATGCCTCTTCTCCATTAAATTACAAAATACAATTATAATCCAAACTAACTTTAATACTACATTTGCTTTGCACTCTAAAAATCCCTTATAGATATCCATTAGAAGGACACAAATGTCTCTTGACTCAATATAAGCAGTACTTAATTATCTAATCACTTAAGAATCAATACACAGTCTCTATATAATTATACAAGATAATGATATTATACAAAATCGAATTTAACAACATTTCAAAGAAGAACCAAGCATATAAATAAACTAACACATATTATCACCTATATAACCAGTAACTCTTTTCAGATTTATACAAATGGATTTAAATCAAACTGGTATGATCAATTAATATGGGTATATGATAGATCATCATTACACCCATACAACAGAAGTTTTAATTTCAAGTCCAAGTAAACAAATATTTATTATCTATTAGGACAGAGATTATGACAATTTATATAGCATTAGTAATAATACTTATTCAATTCTTTATAGACCTTTATACTAACAATTAAGGAACAATATCCTGTATTAACTGATCTCTCAAACAAAAACTTGACCAAGTGATTTATAAATATAAAAATAATAAACTACTACTAGATATTCAAGACATATGTAAAGCAATAATATCAACATCTGCTTATACTGTACAAAGTTCTAACATATACAAGAATTAAATACAATAAAATAACAGATCAACTGATCAAAATCGATCCCTTAAACAATAATATGGCTCCTAGAACTCTACAAATTAAAACATCATTATTCAATATCTCAAATATTACAATAATTCCAATATGAGACAAGAATATAATAGACATTTCAGCCAAAACAATATGTCAAAAACTCACACAAGCCAAAAGATTAGCACAATGGAGAGTTTTAAACAGAACCCTTATAAACTTCATAGGTCAATACAAATATATAAACTGGATAGCAACTTTCAACAACCTACATCCCTCTAAAATAAGTAATAATAATACATTAATAGAAAACTAACAAATTAGAAAGTTTTCAATCAACTTATGAAACAATGAACTATTCACCAAAATCAAATTGTATACAAGAAAACTTATACTTTATACAGACAAACTTGTTCTCAATATAATCAATTAGAAAATAATTATTATCCTTTTATTTGTAATACTATACCATAAGACCTTATTGCACAAGTAAACAAAATTGTAATTAATATATACAAAGAACATATTTGTTTAACAATGAAAAGCAATTATATACAAATAATCAAACAACAAATATTCTTAAAAATATCATCAGAACTCAAACTTTTTATTAAAGAAATACTCTTTAAGTCTTTAATATAGCTATATACAAAATTACAATATATTCTCCTAGTGTATAAAAATATATTAAAGAAATAACTTACAAATGAAAAGAACTGCTCTATCACAAATGGCTTAACTAGTGCCATATTTTTCAACAATGGAAGCAAACAATAGAAATCAACAAATAGATTGAAAAACTACACAAATATATGAAGAAAGTCTAGTAAAATAGTAATTATATTACTATTATTAACAAATATTTAACCAATTTTATAATATATAACACCTCTATTTTCTCTTTAGTTAATATAGAAATTAGTGCTAGCTTTGACTTGGCAAATTAGTTTTTCCCTTGGTTTGAAATAACAACAAGCAATCCAGTAAACTATAGTCTTAAGAAGTTTAGAAGCATAAATAATATATAGAATATCTTGTGTTTTCTTTTGTGATCTCTACAATATATTGCAAACTATTTTATCAAAACTAATAAACAAAATTAAATCAGTATTAAAAAAAAAAAATTATAACCTATGGGTCAATGGCACAGGAATAGTGCTTCCAGGTCATCAAATATTGTTTTCAAGTTCAATATTATTACTAGGCAGTATTATCTAAGCCTAGATAATACAGGAAGATTCTATCTATTTCATGATAATAATTATTGTTATCTGTGACTAGTGATCACAATTTTGATTTGAATCTGATTAATCCATGAATCAGATACGAATCGGATCAAATCAAATTTTAAAATTTTTAATCTAAATAGATTCAAATTGAATTAAATTTTAAATTTACAAAATTATCAAATTCAAATCAGATTTAAGTTAAATCCAAATGGATTCAAATTGGATTTAGATCAAACCTGATATAATTCAAATCAGATATAAACCAGTCCATATGATTTTTTTTTTTTTAAAACTGACTCAGCCTTCAGTTGATTTTTTTATTAGCTTTTACTCAGATATTTCATAGTTCTATCTATTTCATAACTAACTAGAATTTGAAACTGTACTAATATATATGTTAGAATTCTAGAAAAAGATATCTTCTGACTTAGATCTCTAAAGAATCTCCATTGCCTGTTGCCTTCCTTTTTAAAAACTAACTTGTCTAGGTTGAGTTAGTGTTATCTTCCTTGAGTTTCTATATAAAGAGGAACTTGAAGGTTTTTGTTTTCTTCCATTTTAAATTAATAGTGTGTTCTGGTTTTCTGGGATGGCTATTTGGAATATTCTGACTCTATTTATCTCTTGCTCTTTTTTCAGTCTCTGTGATCTTCTAGGAAGTTTTCTATTCACTTACTGCCTTATATTATCATTGCCAGATCTTCCTACCATAGTTCTGAATTTTTTCAATATATCTTAAGAGAATGAGCTTGATTTTCTTTCTATAGATTCTGGCCCAGACACAGACTAGTCTTGCTATGTCTATAGGAACTAGGCTCCTAGCTATTAGTGTGATTCAAAGCTTCACTTTTTTTGATTTGATTCTCGTAGCCCATCCTTGGACCCAGGTCTTGCTTTGTTTCTCTCTAGTTTGCAGGTAAATTGTTATTAACTTTAATACTGCATACTGAAATCAAGTTCATTTGCCTCACATATATATACATGTGCTTGGGCTTCTCTTGATACATTACATCTAATACATCTGTTGGACCTGTATAAATCCCTTCTTTGAGCATGCAGCTTGATTAAGATTGATAGTTTCTGTGTCCAGGACTTTAGTTTAAAGGACCTTCGTTAATGGTCCTTTACATCTGTCTATCCAGCCATCATCTTTCTTAGTCTTAAGAAATCAATTGAGATATTCCAATCAATTTCATTGTTAAGGTGGATAAGGTCACTATTTCTTTTCAGGTTTTATTATTCTGATATTTGTTTATTTTTGAAGTGGTTTCGCATTACTTTCCTGCTATTACAGTTGATTTGCTAGCCCTTGTATTTCAGTTCAAGCATATTATTATTGAGTAGTATAATATCCAGCATTGTAATTTGCCATTTTAGTTTTACTCTCTTGGCCTTATTATCCACTTTGAAGTAAATCTTAATGCTATTTCATCTGATCTTTTTAACCTGGATCTTCATGTGTTTTCTATTGATGAGATCTTTAGTATATGTAACTAGTTTCATGATTTTACTTCTGTTTCTGATCATTTCCAATGCTGAGGCTACTATTTAACTATTTGTGTTTAGTATTACCCTTGCTCTGGGTAGGAGAGAAGTTAATGCAATTATAAATGCATTTAATTCTGCTTTGTTTGGCATTGTTTTGCAGAGAATATTGAAAGATGTGATCACAGTTTTCTCTTCTGATTTGAGGTTTTTGACTTGAAAAGTGGTGGTGTAAAATTTCTTGAAGCAGCTCATATCTATTGTTACCCTGACCCTTGTCTAACTTTCTATTTGTAGTTGCAATTGAATAACTTTCTTTTGGGTTACACTATCCTTGATCCAGGTAAAACACTCTCTTGGACTAATTTGTTCAGGGATATAGATGTACTCAAGTTTCTATATATTGTGTTTCTATTTCTGATTGAGCCTAGTCTTGATGCTTTGCGATAATACTAAGAGCCTGATTCCTTTACTTTCACTCTAATTTGAGGGGACCTGTATGCAGCTACCTGGAATAGCTATCATATCTTTGTTTGTGATTTCTATAATATAGACATTCTTGACTGCTATATTATTAATATCATATCTCCTGCATGGCTTCACATATGGTAAGCGTAAATTCTAAATATAGTGTCTTGCTGTTATTATACTCTTATTTTTCTTCCTTAATTTATCTATAATTAGTTCTCCTTTCTCTGTGTTTCTGTTTGTAGTAATCCAAACTAGTTTACTTTCTTTAGGAATTTGTTGCTCATTCTCTCTACCCAGACCATGTTATGAAAGAAATTATTGTCAGGATAAAGGTTGGTTAGCTTAGTCATATAGTTTGGGTTAGTTCATATAAATTGTTATATAATTATTTAATTTTATTTAAATCAAACTATCTAGAAAAAAATTTTTTTTTTTTTACAGGTGGCTTACACCTTGTTTATTAGATATTATTTGTAAGTAAGTACAAATTATTTTATACAAATTTAACTCTCTAGTTATCTAATTAAACTCACTAAGAAAAGTTTTACTGTGTGGCTTATTGTCAAGTACTGATATATACTTGACTAATTTGTCAAGGCTCTACCTGTCCCAAAAAAATTTATTTTAAAGGAATATATTGTGTTTCAGTTGATCCAGTATGGACTAGAGTGTTTTATAATTTCATTGATTTCTGGGATGTATGATTTATGTTCAGTGATTCTTCTATTAAGTGTTTTTCATTTTCTTTTGTTTTTTTTAATTATATTTTAATTTGTTTTCCATTGTGAAAAGAGCTGGCATCTTAAATGCCATTTTTCCTGAAGAATAATCAGAAATCTGGCAATGATATTTTTGATAATTTCTTTTTGATTTTTTACTATTGTGTGTTCCTTTATTATTTTTAAAAGATCTTTTGTTAATGCCCCTCTTACAATTTAGTTTTTTTTCTCAGAAGTCCATTCACTTTCAATTATTTTAAGTGTATTTTTTAATGTTTTCTGGAGGTTATATTCTTTATTAAGTATATTATATAATATTGAGAAATTACAAAACTCATACACTAATACAAATAATATATTATATATATATATATATTTTTTTTTTTAACCTGCAATCATTTTTTAGGTTACACAACTGGTCTAATCTAGAAGAAATGCCAATCGGTCCACAAATAATATATTATATATTGTAGTATTGTTAAATAAACTAATTATATAACTATAATTAGACTATTTTTAGTATAATAAAAATTATCTAATCATATAATTACTATATATAACAATCAATAAGGAAGAATATGTGATATTATCTTTATTTTTCTTAAAACAATTTTTTAAAGTAATTTGATTATCAGTCCATTGTATACTTTAATTTATATCAAAGATTTTTGACACTTCAGTATAGTGCCAGCAAATTTCTTCTCCAAACAAGATCTTCTGATCACTAAACTTGTAAAATCCCAATAAGTGTATATTAATAGACATATAACCAGTATACAGTTTACTTTTTTGTATTAGACTTGTCTATATAAGAATATTTTTTAAGATATTCTTGTGTCTGAAGTACAATTTGTTATCAAGAATTCCCTTATTTGCCCAATTTTTAAGAAGATCATTTTTCTGACTGGTAGATAAGATTCCACGTATAGCATAGTTCTTTATAACTAAATCAAAAAAGTTGTTGATAGGATTGTAGTTTATTACTAAAAATGAGCTACCTGATATTGATCTACAATTGGGATATAACAAATAATCACCTGGTTTATCTTGTCCGAGTGATCTGATGGTATTAATGACTGTATTCATATTGAGATTATCAATATAAAAATTGATAAGCTTTGTTGTATTGTCCACAGTAGTAAAATAGATAACATTTTGCTTCTTTTTTGAAGTTTTTGACATCTCAACTTCCATAACTATCAGTTTGTGTATACTATTGAAGTATCTCTTTCTTGCTGAGTAACTGTTAAAGTCTTCTCCACAGATTGTATACTTGCACACCTTTGGAGATAGAGCTTGTTTGACTTTCAGTTGTTTGTGAGCAGGTAAACCTAGCTTTTTTTTCCTTGAAGCTGATTTTTGTGTGGTCTTCATTTTTTCTTCTTTTTAGAAAAGCTAGTGTTACTTGCTGGATGAGGATAACAGTTCATTTAGAGTTATTGAAACAAATAGAGGAGATCTTTCCTATTTATTTTGTGAAAAGCTCCTTGACTTGAGATAATTGTTCAGTTGGTTCTGAGGAATTAAAAACAGTACTATAGGGAAAATTAATCTCTACAGAAATATTTGTCATAATATTGGTTTATATGTAAAAACTTCACTTCATTATTTACTTTTATAAAAATTTCCTTATGAGGAAATTTTATTTTTAAAAAAGTGTTAAACAAAAAAGAATGTATATCAACTATCTAGGAAATTAAAATAGAAGGTTTTTTTAATAATAATATAAAAGGCAAATTAAAAAAAAAATCAAATACTTGCTCTTTTTTATGATTTTTTAAATATTTCTTTGTAATATTATCGTTTTACTGCTTAATTACTTTTATTGTGTTTTTTGCTTTTGCTAATTTATTTCTTTTAAAAATTGAATATGAAAATTCATTTGATAGCATTCAATTTGTATATGATAAAAATAACAGTTTAATTAGTCATAACAATATTGATATTGAAAATATTAATACAAGCAATCCAGTAAAATTAGCCTCAGTTATCATAACAATTTCTAGAAGTAAAGTATGGGAATAATTTGTAAGGAGTACAAGTTTTAAAGATGATAAAAAGGTTATTTATAAATATTGCAGGACAATATATACTTGTAGTAGAGGCAGCACTTTTAATCTTATAAAATATCTCAAAAAAACTTATCTAGTAAAATTAAATTTAATAACTAGCAACACTAAAATTATTAATTTTTTTAAAATAAAGATAATTTCAAAAAATATTTAATTTTAAAAAAAAATATTATTAATTTTTTATATTTATATATAGTGGATATATGACTTAACAAAAATAAAAAAAAAAACTTGTTCAATAGATCATTATCAATCAGCAACCTTTTATAGTTATTCAAGAACCAGTTTTTCTTACTTTTGTACAAACATTAGTACTAGATACAAAAATATCATCTGTTACTTTTATTAAAATCTACAGTTGCTTCCAAAAGTTTAAGTCCACTTATTATGTTTTTATTATAAATTTTAACTTTAATAATTTTTAAATCCTTAATTATATAATCAAAAATTATAAATTCATATATATTATATCTTAATACTAGTTTTATTTATTATATTTTTTTTCAAAAATTTTTAATATGTAATTTTTAAAGTTTTATTATTGTTAAAACATTTCTTTCTTTATTAAATTTTAACGTTTAGAGAATTTTGATTGATTGTTATTATAAATCATATGATAATTAATAAAAAAATAAAAATATTTAGCAATTAATAAAAATTTTTTTAAAAAAATATGAAAAATAGAATAATTATTAAAACATAATATATCATCAAACTCTTTCCCGATCACTTGAGGCGCAGCACCTTGACAACAGGGAAATGGCTTCTAACACTAGGAACCCTAAGGTTTCGCAGCTTGAACAACAAAGAGTAGAAAGACAACTAAGAGCAGAAAGAAGGAGCAA
>CAJVPT010003473.1:0-15206 GCA_910592055.1 Acaulospora colombiana
ATACAAGGAATATTCTCGAAGATCTGGGACCCAGGTGATAAATTAGACTTGTTAACTTGATACTGAGATTGTCACAAGGCTTCAGGATCTTTATAGAATAAATTTTTTATGGTTTACAATACAAAATATATGACTATAAAGTTTTGTTTCTTCAGTGTAAAGAATTTCTTGGAGTGTAACATGCTTTTGCTTTTATACTATTGAGTGCCCTGGCTATCAAACTTGAGTAAGACTTGTTTGTACCTAGTAGTCTTGCAAAGTTTTTATTTCTTTCTATTAGAATATCATTAATCTCTCTGTTTTTCAGTTCTTTCCTGGAGAAGATGGCTCTAATAGTTTTCATTTTAAATGGGGTCATCCATAATGGTTTTTGATTTATCTTGAAGTAGCCATGCCACTTGATATAAGCCTTGACTCTTGTTTTGTTTTGATTTTATAGATATGTATATTTTGTATCTCATTATATCTTTTGAGATATTCTTTTATAAGGTGTTGTGAAGTTTTGTGTGCTATATCTATTAGGTTAACATGCCATATATTCCCTTCTCTTCCTTTTTTCTTGATTGAAAGATCTTCTTGTCTAATATCTCTATATTTTGTATTAGATTAGTGCCCTTGTTTTTGAGTTATTGTAGACTGAAAGCTTCTTCCTTTCTGTTTATCTCTTCTAGACATTTGAAAAGATCTTCTTCTTCCTCCAAATGAAAACTCAACTATTCATTTCCATTGATAAATTTTTTGTAAAAAAGGTTACACTTGTTTCATGGCAATTTCAATATGTTACCTAAGTATGCCTTGATTTTTTCTTTGTTGTCCTCTAAAATATGGGCAGTTATTGACCTTACATTGTATTTGCCCTTTTTGTTTATGAAATAAGGGTTTAGTGTTTAGGTTGCTTGCCTGTTTCTTGTAGTGTAAGAGCTATACTTGCTTATATTGTGGCCTTAAATTTTGTCTTTAAGAGTTTCTGCTTCTATTTCCTTCTGTTCTTGATCTTACATCATTGTTATTTCATTATCTAATGTTGATCCATTTTCTATATTGTTAGTGATCTCCATTTGAATGAATGGTTATTTTTGTCAACTTTTCTTTGATTATGTCCAGGTATCTATCTTTTATATAGGATTAAAGTGAATTCTCTTCTTTTCTCTTTCCTTCATACCAAAAAAAGATAATATGTTGTATAAGGATTCATTTCTTGTGAAATGTTGTATTATCTATTTCTAGGATTTTCACAATAATACTATTCAGTATGGTATATGTTTTTAGAGCATCTCCTATCACATCATTGTGATTGGTTATATCTTTTTGTTTAGCAATTTGTTGTGTAGCCCATAGTCTGCCTGTTTTATCATGCTTTTTTGTCAATTGGACTAGTATGTCAATAATATCATCTTCTTTATTGTTTACTATTTGAAGTATCTGCTTTGCTTTATTCATGATAAGGTATATGTATGGATTGATATTATTGTCATATTGTTGTATTATATTATGAATAGTTACATAAGCAGATTAATATATATCCTTGGTATGATTTTAGTAATTGTTGACAAGCTTTTATGTGTAATGCTAGTTGTTTTTTAACCATAACCTTGTTTTTTGTATATATCTTAATTTTGTTTTGATTAAACATGTATTGTTTCTTTCTTTTTACTTAGATTGTTTATCTGTTTATACTGACTTTGTTGTATTTTTTACAAACCCCTGACACTCTGTTTACATTGATCACTTTCTATTGTGATGATTGTATTTGATAATCTTGTCAATTTAAGTTCACACTTGTTATACTATTGTATTGGACTTTTGTCAAACTTGTTTTGATAACAGCTTTATATACATGTACATATTTGTACTACTCTGGTGATGTGTTTTGAAGATGGGGTATGTACATTAGGTTGTTTAGACCTTGAGAAGCTTTGATGTTCTTCTGAGTCTTGTAGAATTTGAAGTTTGCTTGATTTATCAAGCAAACCTATTTGCTTTAAGAATTTCTTGTAGTATCAAGAAAGGTACCAATCTGTACTAGCCTGGCTACAAGTTCTGTGAAGTTGATATTGGCTCCCCTTTTTTGACTGTAAATTAATTTATGTTTATTTATTTCTTTCTTCTTAAAAAGAAGAAAAAGTCAATATTGTTGCTATATGTATATATTTTTCAACAATATATTGCTCTAGAGCTATGCATGAAATATTGTTTTGTGCTAATATAACTGTTGTATACTGTTGTTGCAAGAACATGTATCTTAAATAAAGATGTTTCTCTTTCTTTGAGTAAATTTTCTAAAAAGGAATTTCTAAGAATTTGAGAGATTTGTGGAAAGAGTTTTTTCTAAAGAGAGAATCTTGTTTTTTATATGAATAGCACAATGTATATATCTATATATTTGCAAACTTTATTATCAATAGGTTGAAGTAAATCATAAGGTATTGGGATCACTTCCACAAATTTAGAAATAGTGATCAAGAGATATTCCAAAATTAGGTTTTAAATGATAGTTATAGTAATTTTTGCATGAATATAGTAATTCTTTTTGATATAAACTAATAAACAGTAGACTTTTTATATAATTGTTGATGTGATACAAAATTTTATATTCTCCTATTCAATATAATAATTTTTCATAATTTGTCAAATATTTCATATATTCTTTTTTCAATATACCTAGAGAAATCAGTGCTACTAAGTCATAAAAACTTATTCATTAGGGAAGAATAGATTCTTTGTAAGCAACTATTATCACTTTCTAAGAAGGATTCAAGTATTTAAAAAGGAAATATGTTATAGTAAATAGTCTCAGGTTAATCTTCAAGAAGAAATCTATTAGTTGAAAAAGAAGGCATAATGATTGTTTTTCAGAAGTTTCACTTCAACTAAGGTTAAAAAGTTGAAGTTGAAAAATTAAAAGTTATGGCAAAAATAGTCAGACTTGATATATTATTGATTCAGTTAAGTATTCCTATTTCTGTTTCTTTGGATAAAACTTTTTTTTAACTTGAGTTTTGAGATTTTTGTTTCTTTTTTTCTTATTTTCACTTGTCCCTTATAAGTACTTCACTTTGGAATTATATAGTAATTGCTAAGAGCTCTGGAGCCAACTGTAATAGTGGTGAAAGCTAAAAAACCATCACTATTATACTATATATTTCTTCTTTTAGTTTTCAATATATATGATAGATTTTTATTTTTCATGGTCCAGATATAATTTCATGAAGTCAAGTTAAAAGGAGCAGTTAAAACTTTTCTATCTATAGTTTCAAGCTTAAAGGCTTTATTTTCAAAGTTATTATATATAAAGTAAGTTCTTTTTTATTTTAGTTTGAGTTTTACAATAAAGTATTTGTTCTTGGCAGTATTATAGAATAATACTTTATTATCAATCTTGAAGTTCTTTGGTTTTCTTTACTTCAATTCAAATATCTCTTTTTGTTTCTTTTGAGCTTTCGAAATATTTTCTTGTGTAGTTTCTTGAGTGGTAATTATAGTTATAATCAGTTGATAGAAATATGTCAAGATATTTCTTTCATTACTTTATCCATCTTCATGTAAGACATTTAAAAGTTGTAACTATAGATCAAATAAAAGGGGATAAATTTGGTGAAAGCTTGCTTTTATGTGTAATAGGCAAATAATATTGGTACAATAAATTCATTCTGTCCTTCTTTCCCTTAGTTATTTTTGGCTAGAGATTTATATAGAATTCTATTGAAGAGTCATTTGTATAAGACAATAATATAATAGTCAGTATACCATTATAAGTATAAACAAAAAGCAGGCAAAAAAACAAAATCTTCAACAGTTCACAGGAAAACATTGAAAGGATAGAGAAAATAAAAGAAAAAATAAAAATTTTATAATTTTTAACATCTATACTGATGAATTTCTTACAAACTTGAAGAGCAAATACTATATGGAACTGGGTTAAATTATTATCACTCCAAACTTAAAGATGGGTCCCTAAAGAGGAAATAGGGACAAAAGTCAAGTATCTTTACTAGTAAACATTAAAATTTTTAAATTAATAATTATAAAAAAACTATTCACAATTATTCTCTATTATTCAAATCATTGATTTATAGCATTTCTTGATTTTTGTTCCTATTAAAGTAAAGAGTTATAAATTTTGTTCTTTAAAAAGAAATATAAATGATCTATGAAATTTTATATATTAAATACTTTAAGAATCTATTATTATCGAGCTTAGAGGATTAATATTTCAAAGACAAATCAAATAACATCCTTCATCCATTAGAGCAGAGATAGTAGCAATTGTAATAATCTTAAATTCATTATCAAATTATCACTACACAAGGTGAAAAAACATTCCAGAATCAAATACAATAAAATAATAGATCAACTGATATAGATAAATACATGGAAAAGTATGAAACTAGGAAAAAATAAAATTAAAATCATCAGAATAAAAGATCCAATAATAGACATAGCACCACAATAGAACAATTACTTCATTAAATTTTCTATAAAACTAGTTATACAAAAGCTCTAAATACTATTTATCTGGCAAAATAGAAACACCAACTTTTTCTAATTCAATACTTTTTCAAAAACAAAATTTTTTATAAGGAAATTTTCACAAAAATAAATATATAAACCAATATTATGACAAATATTTCTATAGAAATTAATCTTTCCTATGGTATTGTTTTTAAATATTTGTAACCAACTGAATAGTTATCTAAAGTCAATGAGCTTTTCATAAAATAGATAGAAAAGGCTTCCTCTATTTGTTTTAGTAACTCTAAACAAACTGCTATCTTCAATCAGCAAATAAATACTAGTTCTCTAAAAAGAAGAGAAAATGAATACTATACAAAAATTGACTTCAAAGGAGAAAAAAGTTAAGTCTACCTGCTTACAAACAACTGAAAGTCAAACAACTTTCATCACCAAAAGCATGCAAGTGTATAGTCTGTGGAAAAGACTTCAACAGTCACTTAGTAAGAAAGAGATACTTCAATAATATATACAAATTAGTAGCTATAAAAGTAGAGACTTCAAAAATTTCAAAAAAGAAGTAAAAGGTTATCCATCTTACACTATGAACAATTTAACAATACTCATTAATGCCAATATTAATAATCTCAATACAGATACAGTCATTGGTACCATCAGATTATTAGGACAAGATAAACTAGGCAATTATCTGTATATGAATTGTAGATCAATATCAGGTAGCTCATTTTTAGTAATGAGCTACAATCCTATTAACGACTCTTTTGGTTTGGTTGTAAGGAGCTATAATACATATAGAATTTTATCTATTAGTCAGAAAATGATCTTAAAAATTGAGTAAATAAGGAAATTCTTGATGAAAAATTGTACTTCAAACATAAAAGTATCTTAAAAAATATTATTATCTAAATAAGTCTAATACAAAAAAGTAAATTGCATACTAGTCATATGTCTATCAATATATACTTGTTGGAGTTTTGCAAGTTTAGTAATTAGAAGTCATTAGTAGAAGAAGAAATTTGCTGGTACTACACCAAAATATCAAATATCTTTAATACAAGTTAGAGTATATAATGGTTTGATAATCAAATTATTTTAAAAATTGTTTTGGAAAAAATGAAGATAGTATTATATATTCTTTCTTATTGGTTGTTATATATAGTAATTACAGAATTAGATAATTTTTATTATACTAAAAATAGTCTAACCATAGTTATATAATTAGTTTATGTAATAATACTATAATATATAACATATTACTTATATTGTATATAAGTTTAGTTAAAATTGACACTATATAATATATTTAATAAAAAACATGGTAATTCCTTAATAAAACAAGAATTCATTAAAGTATATCGCAAAATCAAAGACATTAACAACCTCTACACTTATATAGATGAAACCTATAACCTAAAAAACAAGTCTAACATATATAGAATAGATATTAGTATCAGTGATAACCAAGCAAGTATAGCTATAATAGGATTATAACTGAAAGGACAACTATTAACATATAAAGCTAAGATTCTGATTGCAACAATAGCAATAGCTATAAGCGGACCAAAAAAATTTCTTATAATAGAAACTGACTCACTATTCCTCATAGGAGAACACAATATATACATTTAAAACAACATAAAAAAAAATCAAAAAACTAAGGCTCATCAGCAATATTAGCATAATAGTAGCACATTATTAAACTCCTATTATCTGACTCAAAAAAACAAATAAAATCACTCTATTACTTACCATTTTCTTGAAATTAATAGATTGGTGAAGTATCATAATAATAACAATGTGATTGGTTCTTAAGTTCAGCTAATAGATATTACCCTTAGTGACAGTATTCTCATTTTCTACTACAAAAACCAAACAGAATTTACCACAATTGTCCGAAAGGTTTTCAAGAATATAAGACAAATGCAGTTAACATATCAATAAATCACACTAGACAGAAATAAAGATTTTTACAAACAACAGGCAGAAGATATAGACTGGAAGGAAACAAATTAGAGATTTATCTATCAGCTATCAATCTCAACAAAACAGACTCATGGGATCACTCACAAAGAAATTTTACACTTAAACTATTGTTAAAGGCCAAAGAAGTCAAACAAAGTTTAGAATTTTCATTGTGGTTACATGACTGATGATCATGACACGACTGAAGCTTACATGAAACAATTAATTGTCGACTATCACCATATCCCTTGCAAGTTAGAAAAATGCGTGAACAATCTATTCGCATCCAAAAGGTAAAAAACTATGAGCTGAGGTAATAGAAAATTAGCTGACCAAGAAGCAATTTATGCATGACATAATACTAGAATAGCCATAGTGATTATGTAATAGCCCTATGTGTAAAAATGTATAAATGTTATTTCCTTCAATGAATTAATAAAATGACGAATCTTAAGATGAATCTTTTGGATAGATTGTTATAACAGTAAAGTTATAAGTAGTTTTAGGGAAAACTATCTTGAGACTTGCCTAAATCTTTTTATGCCTCTGCCTTGAATTATATTTTGTATGTGTGATAGAACTCTTCTATTTGCAGGTTACATGAGCTTTTGATCATTAGTGATAGACTTGCCGATTAGTCTACTACACTATGGAACAAAAAACTCTCTACAATGGATAAGTTTTACACCAGAAAACTAGATATATACAAATCAAATATATGCTTTGCATGCTCACACATAGAAAACAATACCCACTCCTTTAGATGTCCATTCTATAGTATCAATATCGAACAAGTCACATTAAACACTATAAATTAAGAATGAATAGCAAGAATTGATAATATTGATTACGACATCAGATAGAAACTCACATCAAATATAGTAACAAATAATATGTATAATTAGATTATTATAGGAAGCATTAGCAAAACTATCCTGAAGATTTTTAGTAGATATATCAAAATCAACAAAATAACAGAGACCATCAATAGTATTTACAACATCATCAGATTCTGAACATATAACATCTGGATTGACAGGTGTGAGTACCTACAGTATACCACTGAAAGAAACTACAAGAAATATTAATTGGAAAAAAAGAAAAGCATCACAAACTATATTTAAATAAAACCGAATACAGAGATCTATATTCAACAAGACAAATGCATACCTTCCAGAACTTATATTCAATATTCTTAGTAGAACCCACAACATTTTCAAAATTTACAAGGAATATGCTAACAGTACCTAGGCACATTAGTTTTAACAAGGATAATATGCCACAAAGGTTTCAAAGGTAGAGCCCCACTGCTATCAGTGCAGGTACCTATTGGTCCAGATAAAAATTGATTTTATTGTGATTATGTACACTAGACATATAGAAAAAATGTTTGTAATATAATTTTTATTCAATAAAGCAATATATATTTGTATATAAATTCAATAAATAGGCAATGTTGCATATTTAAAAAAAATCTAGCAAAATAATAACTTTTGAACTGAACTAGATGCAACTTCAGTGAATAAATAATCAAAAAAATCAATTAGCAAACAATAATAACATATCTATAATCTACGAAGATAAGTAACTAGCATATAAATAGAAAAGATTAGAACTAAGAAAGTTCTGTCTCAGCCTTTAGAACAGTGAACTACCAACCAAGAGCAAGCTACACGCAAGATTTTTTTTTTTTTTAAATGCTGGCTCAGTCTTATTTTATTTATATTTGTGCAGTATTATTATATGGAATTTTTCTGGATAGAGAGATGCGAAGAATTTCAGAGATGAAAAGCCACTATAGGCATCACAAGGAAAAAAGAGAAACAAGAAATACGAAATCAAAAAAGAAGACCTGACCTTTGCCCAAATAGAAAGATTCATAAAAGAATAATATACAAACTCGGTCAATGATTTTATGAATCAATGGCTTATGAACATTATAGACAACTCTATTATTTTTGAAATTTATTTTAGCACTAGCCCAGCTTTGGCAGGTTAGCCCCCACACTAGGGGTGACAACAAACCGCAAGGTGAGTATCCTGGGAAAGAAAAATCTCTATTGAGTTTTGTTTGGTAGAAAATAGGTAGTATATTCTAGAGTAGCTTCTTTATGTAATATTACTGCAAATATATAAATAAAACAAGACTGAGCCAGCATTATAAAAAAAAAAATTACATAAAAATTTTCTTAAGATATACTACCAGTCTATACCAAACAAAACTCAATAAAGATAACCTATTTTAAGAGGAACTCACCTTGCAGCTTGTTGCCACCCTTTAGTGGGGGCTAACCGCCAAAGCTGGGCTAGTGCTAAAATAAATTTCTAAGATATAAAAGTTGTCTATAGTGTTTGTTATTCATTGTGTCATAAAATTGTGGACCAGGTATACAAACTGGTCTTTTATGAATTGTTCTCTTTATGTGAAGATTGGATCTTCTTCTTTGGGTTCATACTTGAACTTCTTTTCCTTTTGTTTTGTAATGCCAATTTGTGCTTTCCATTTTTGAAAAGCCTCACATATTTTTGTCTATATTTGATAAAGATATTTGATAATTTTTGTGCGTATTAGAGATATGCAGTTTTTCCCAATCAATTTGTCTGGGATTGTTCTTTTGATCTCATAGGTTAATTCTTTGAAGAATACATCTTTAATGCTTGCTGTTAAGTATTCCTTATATTTTAGGTTGGTTTTGTTTTTTATCTATCTGTCCCTGGAAAGTATGTGTCTCCTAATCTGGAGTGATTATGATTCATTCCAGTTCCATATAGTTTTTGTCTTTGAATTTGGTTATGGAGCCATCTGTATAGATATCAAAGATTGTGTAGTTGTTTAATTTCTCTTTGATTGTTTTTAGGATGGTGAGACAGTCTATAGAACCTTTTATTATGTTGGTTAGTTTTTCTAGGCTTCTTTGTAGCCTTGTTGTAATTGTAATTTCAGTTTCAACTTTGTGTAAGTTTGTGTTATCATGTATTTATATTCCAAAAGTGTAGTATTCAGGGAGTTGAGAGATACTCTGTTTCTCCATCGAAGTTCTATGTTTGCAATGTTGGTTTTGTTTGTTAATATTTTATTTTTTTTGCACTGTTATGATAATTGATCATTGTTTTGTGGCAGTAAAATTGCATTCATCAGTATTGTCATCTAGTGTGTTAATATTGCAACCCAGGCATGCCTCAAGGGGGAAGCTTTCTGGTTTCTGAGTATAATATCTATATTGTATTGTATGTTGGTCAATTTTTTGTTGTTTTTTTCTAATGACTGCCTTGCCTTCCTTAGTGGTGCAGATTCAATGTAGTCTAGTAGTTGAGGTTTCAAATATTGAAACTCCTTGTTTGAATGTGTTTAATGAGGTGTTTGGAGGGTTGAAAATTTCCTTCCTTTCAATTAGTTTCTTTAACTTTCTGCTAATAGTGCTGAATCAGATAGGAGTTAGGCCCGGAACTGCTTTTTTTTTCATTCTGAAGATTTGCACCAGTCTAGGGGCTTGGTTTTATTTTTGTTTAGTATTTGACCAGTAAACATAAGGTTATGCTTTTTTAGTTCTTTGCAATGTTTTAAATAGAATTGTTTGCTTATAATTTTTTTTATTGGTATATCTACTTTTTTTATGAGTATCATCTATTTATATTTGAAGTGAGTGAGAAGGTGAAACCATATCTTCTCATGAGTCAGATTGTGTCATATGTGAGGTTCTTTCCTAGATTCATTAGTGGGTGTTCTATTTGTTCAGGATGGACTGTGTTGACCAAAAGTTGTTCTGAATAGATTGTAGTCTGGCCCTTACTATGTCACCTGCCTTGTTCTGTTTGTTGATTCTATTGCACCAATTAGTGGAGTATAAGAGAAGTTGTCTATCCCAGAGATGTATAATATTATATTCATATTTGTTGAAGAGTATATTGTTAGAACTGTTCTAGATAGATCTAGCTTGTGTTTGAAGGTAGATATAATACTGCTTATAAGTAGGTTACATACTTTTTTGGAGAGTATCATGTCATTGCATAAGTATTCTGGGCTGGAGATTAGTACATGGTTTATTACATATTGCATCTGCTTGTCGGTCTGATTTTTCATTCCTAGCAGGGATTGGTTTTTGTGAATTTCTGTTGAATTAGGGTTTTTTTGATAATCTTTTCTATATGAGCTGTTATGACATACTTCCAGAATTCTAACTGGTGTTCCTGGGGGGCAACCATGTATTGTGTGGTCTTCCATTGTTATGTCTTACTTAAAATCACTATCGTGTCCATTTATGATAAGTAGGTAAGACTTCTAGGAATTGATTTTTATATTATTTAGATGGTAGAATTCTTCAGCTTTTCCTATGATTTGTTGCATTTCCTTTTTGTTATCAGTGATCCAGGTAGTGTTGTCCATGTATGCATTGACAGCTGTGCACACCTTTTTTTGTAACCATCCTTTTTTGATTTCCCTGCAGTTTTTGGTGGTAATGGTGTAGCCGGAAAAGTTTTGTGACAATATGGAAGATTATGGGGTTGTAAAGATGCACCATAAGAGGAAAGTGGGTCTATAACATGTCAGGACAATATTCTGTCTTTGATTGAGGATGTTTAGGAGTATGTTTATTATTGGAGTTGGGATTTTGATTTGTTTGAAAGCTTTGATAAGCATTTTCAGGTTTACAGAGTCAAAGGCTTATAACATATCTTGACTGAAAATTCAGGCCTGTTTTCTGGTTTCTTTAGTATATTGGATGATATTATTGATAATATGAAGGGATTCTTGTGTACTGTTTCCTGAGAGAGCTGCCCAATTTAGTTCAGATAAAATTGTGTATTCTTTTAAACACTGGGCTATTCTGTCAGTAATGATTTCGATAAAAATTTTTCTCCCAGCATATAAAAGGGTGATGGGTCTTGTGATATCCAAGTTGTTTTGCCAGTCTTTGGATTTGGGTATAGAATAAATGCTACCTTTGTTCCATTCTGTAGGGGTTGTGCCTTTCTTGATAATACAATTGAAAATATTTCTTACTTTTTTTAAGACCCTTTTTCTGAGTTTTTTGAAGGCTAGGTATAGAATTTGATTTCTTCCTGGTACTGATTTGCTACTTCTATCTCTGATTGCTTTCCTTAGTTCTTCTTTGAATATTTCTGTAGTAGTTAAGCAGTACTATTTGGGGTTGATAGAGTCTTTGGGTGAATATTCTTGTTCCTATACTGGATATTCTATTAGTTGTTTGATGTTTCTAGCAAGTGTCCATTGTTGAAAGTGCTTCCTAATCCTGTATTTAATTTCTTCTAATTCTGTTATTATGTTGATTTCCTCTTCCTCAACAATTATTTTGTCTAGTATGATGGCCCTGGGAGGTCTATTCATAATGCTGTCTATTATTGCTCTTTTATTGGTTGCCAGGAAAGGTTGTCGAGTTGCTATTCTCTGTTTGATTGCTTAGTTTTGTTTTTTGTGGATTATGGCCTGGGCGATGACTTTGTATGCTCATATTATTTTCTGTAGATAGGTGATCCATTGCAAAATGAAGTCATTGGGGTGTTCTTTTTGTATGCTGAATAATTGTCATTGGACTTTGATGTCTGTTGCTTGAGGAAATTTTGGTACTTTGAGTAAGGATTTGTTGATTTTTGTATTGTTTTTAGCTTATTTCGAAAGGACTGCAGTATTATTAAGAGGTCTTTTATTTGCCACTCTTTTTCTTGTATTCTTTTCCTTTGATGTAGTTTTTTTTTTGGGAATGTGTAGTCTGGTAGCCTTGAGAATGTGATTGCATATAGTATTTCACTACTTATTGATTATTGCTAATTTGTTACCTTGTTTACTGAGTGCTATTTCTACTTCTCTGCTGAACTTTTTCCATTGTTCACTGTTTGCCAGTTGTATCTGTGGTTGGGCTTGTGATAAGTATTGCCTTGAGGTGAGTTGAGTCACTTTACTTCTATTTCCATAGTTGCTGATCTGTAGTCACTAAAAATTAGAGGGTCTAGGGGTTCTCCAATATATGCTTTTCTACTATGCCAGGAGGAAAGGGTATTCATTCAAATTTGGTCAATTCTACTGCTGCTGTTGTTGCGGTTCCATGTGTACTCTCTCTTTGTAAGGTTGTAGTATCTATAGGCATCTTCTAATCCATGGTCAGTAAGTATCTCTATTTGGAGGCCGGGAATCTGTTTAATGTGTTACGGTTTCAGTGCCAGTTTTGTCCCAAGCTGGATTTGGTATGCCGTTGAGATCCCCTAGTACTAGGAGGTGCCAATTCTTTTGTATTACTTCTCGGACCCATTGTCTTAGTTTGTTTAAGGTTTCAAGTCGTCTCTTATTACTATGGTCTGCATGAAAGTATACTCCTATAATTCTGATTTTTATTTTTTTGCAAAGGTTAGATTAGCATGGATGAGTCTTTCTTGTTATAAATTGTAGTTGTATATATGGTTAGCTATTTCTTTGGTGAGCATGAGGTTTAGGTCTTGTCTAATTATTTGTTTATCATTATGGGACCATAGTATATAGTATCAACCTATCCAATAATCTCAAAATCAGATAGATAGATAGAACAATTATAGCAGTAATCTACTTTAAGTTGAGAGAGAATACCTCAGTCGTGATATACTAAAGTTAAGAGTTCAAGGATAGTAGAGGTTACACAAAATATTAAAAGAGGCTTTGGGTAATTTGGTTTAATTAGAAGGTTTATTGGAGATATATAATGTTAAGGATAAGAGAATTCAGTAGATAAAACCTTGGGTCAACTGCTTTGAACAGCTGGCCTTTATATATATAATTGAATATTAATTATTTGGTGACCAAAATAACCAAAGTAACCAAAGTAATTAAAGTGACCAAAGTAATCAAATCTGCCAGATTTGTCAAATTAAGCCAATATTCCAGATCTGCTCACTTGGGTAACCTGCTAACTAAATATAGATAAGATATGAAAATTAAATAATAAAATTAAATAATGTGTCTACGTCAATCACTACTTTGTCCTAATGATTGAATCTACCCTATTAACCAATGAGACATTCCTTGCATTACATGTGTAACATGATCTAAAAATAGAACTAGAGTAATACAATAGGTAAGAACTATAAATACTAATCAAAGGAAAATATAACTAATAATTAAGGTTAACATTTCCCTCCTACTTAAGTGGTGAGTTCCATGAATCAAGAATTCACAAGAAGTTGATATTTACTGAACTTCAACTTGGTAATCATGGTCAAAGTTGTATATCTTGTTCTCCAAATTTGCTCAATCCCAGACTTTTCAAAGAGATCATAGGTGTGGTGGCATTCAGTAAAATGATATTTAGTCAAGTGTTTGTTCAGGTAGGATTGTTATGAGTGGTTGACAATTTCTTTCAATAATTCCTCAGGTAGTATACATAGACCAAGGAGAGAATTCTGTTTTTCATGTGGATAGCATATTACATACACCTGTATATTTGTAAGACCTGATTTTCAATGGACTGAAGTATATCATATTGTATTAGGGTTACTTGCACAAATTCAGGAATTGTGACCAAAAGATCCTCCAAAATTAGGTCATGAATAGTAGTCATAATAATTTTTGCATGAGTATGGTAATCCTTTTTGATGCAAACAGGTAGGCAATAAAGCTCCTTATATAATTGTTGGGGTGGTACAATTATCCATATTCCCCCATTTAATATGAGAATTTTTCTTGGTTTGTCAGTTATTCCTCATATTTTTTTTATCATCAAGAGAAACCAGAACTGCCAAAGCGCAAAGACTCACTCATTTAGAAAGGATGGATCCTTTGTGAGCAACTGTTGTCACTCTCCAAAAAAGAGTCAAATATTTGGAGAGATAAATATATCATGGTGAGTAGTTCCAGGCTGACCTTCAAGAAGAAATCCATCAGTTGGAATGAAGATAGAGCGGTTGACCTTCACAAGTTCCACTTCAACAAGGGTCAGAGAGTTGGAGTTAGAAAACCAGAACTTGTGGCAAAGGGTGGGCAGGCTTGGTGTCCTGTTGGTCCAGTTGGGTGTTCCTATTTCTGCTCCTTTGGATAGAACCTTTTTTTCACTTGAACTTTAAGGGTTTTATTTTCTTTTTTCATATTTTCACTTGTTCACTTATAAGTACTTCACCTTGAGATTATGCAGTAATCACTGAGAGCCTTGGGGCCAGCTGTAATAGTGGTGAGAGCCCAGGGGCCATTATTATTACACTGTATATTCCTCCTTTCAGTTTTTAATATATACAATAGGTTTGCATTTTTCATGGTCAAGATATGGTTTTAGCAAGGCCAAGTTGAGAGGAGCAGCCAGAACTTTTCCATCCATCATCCTAAGTTTAAAGGCACTATTTCCCAAGTTATTATGGATAAAGTAAGGTCCTTTCCATTTTGGTTTGAATTTTCCAGTAAAGTGTTTATCCCTGGCAGCATCATAGACTAACACCTTGTTTCTAATTTTGAAGTTCCTTGACTTTTTCAACTTCAAATCAATCTCTCCTTTTGTTTTCTTTGGGCTCTCAGAATATTTCCTTGGACAGTTTCTTGAGTGATAAGCAGGGTTTCAGTCAGTTGGTAGAGTCGGGTCAAGATATTTCCTTCCATTACTTCATCTATTTCCATATGAGGCATTTGATGGGTTGCAACTATATATAAGATAGAAGGGGGTAAATTTGGTGAAAGCTTGTTTTGATGTGCGATAGAAAAATAGTGTTGGTGCAATAAATTCATCCCAATCCTCCTTTCCCTCAGTTATTTTTGCTAGAGATTCACATAGAGTCCTATTGAAGTGCTCCACTAGTCCATT
>CAJVPT010003474.1:0-15205 GCA_910592055.1 Acaulospora colombiana
ACGAGTTAGTTAGATTAGAATAATAGTTTAGCTGTAGTATATATCATGCTGCTCGAATGAAAATGTACTTTTGTCTTCATTTTATTAATAAACTGACGATCTAGCCTGGTTACGGGTATACAAAAAAAAAAAAATTGTTCAGTAGTATTAATAATACATTATAATATTGCTTTGTTATTTATAATTCAAGTACTATTATTCATATATGTACTACTGTAATGTTTATAGATTTTGAAGACCAATCTTAATTGAATTGGCTATAGAATTTTGTTATTAAAAGATATTCTTTATATTTATTATTAATTATTATAAGAAATAAATTACAGAAAATTTATTATAAGAGAGAAATATAGTTAAAGATGAGTTCCTAAAGGAGAAGACAGGAACAAAAGTCAAATGTCCTTCACTAGGAAACATTAAAATTTTTAAATTAATAACTATAAAAAAACTATTCATAATTGTTTTCAATTATTCAAATTATTGATTTATAGTATTTCCTAATTTTTGTTCCTATTAAAGTGAAGAGCTATAAATTTTGTTCCTCAAAAAGGGACATACAATAAGTTATCTGCAAAATTTTATATGCTAAATACTTTAGGAACCCATCATTAAATATAGTATAATCTTTATTTATATAATCTCTTATTATATAGAGAGCTATTGAATTATAACATATAAGTATTATGTTCTCCTTATTCTGAAAAATATAATCTAAGATTTTATATATTTATCTAGAATTTTGATTTGATATAGTGCTTTTTTTAATATTTTAATATTTATTGAATTATAAGCTTTGGATATATTTTGATTTAGAATTGATACTTCTTTATTTGTCTCTTTGATATGTTTAATAATGTTATTTGGAATATGTATTAAATCTTGTATACTGTTTCCTGTTAGGATTATCTAGTTTAGTTTAGATAGAATTTAATAATCTTTAAAAGCTTTAACTAATTGATTGGTTATAATCTTGTTAAAAATTTTTCTTCTTGCATCTAATAAAGTAATTAATTTTATTATGTCTACAATATTTTTCCAATCCTTGGGTTTTGGTATTGAATAAATAGTTCCTTTACTTCATTTTCTAGGAGTTATACCTTTTTGAATAATTTTGTTAAAGATTTTTCTTAATTTTTCTATAGTATTCTTTTTTAAGTATTTGTATATATACTAGAAAATCTAATTTCTACCAAGCACTAACTTGTTACTATGACTTCTAATTGCTATGATCAACTCTTTTATTATAATTTCTTGAAGTACACTTGAGTATAATGATGGGTCCCTAAAGTATTTAGCATATAAAATTTTGCAGATCACTCATGTTCTTTTTTGAAGGACAAAATTCATAACTCTTCACTTCAATAGGGACAAAAATCAGGAAATGCTATAAATCAATGATTTGGATAATGGAAAACAATTGTGGGTAGTTTTTTTATAGTTATTAATTTAAAAATTTTAATGTTTCCTAGTAAGGGACATTTGACTTATGTCCCTGCCTCCCCTTTTAGAAACCCATCTTTACTTGAGTATCAATTCTTTTTAATAAAAAACTGACTTTATACTCTTGTTACTTCTGTATATATATATATATAATTCTAGTATTTCAATTCACATTGAGTAATATTTATTACTTGAGTAATCTTTCGTCAGCTATAGTTTTGATATAATAATAGAAAAGTGACTTTAGATATACTATATATTGATATATTGCTTTCTGATATTATATTATTATCTTGATTTCTATTTAGCAATTTTCTTAATATTGTTAAGAATAATAATAGTTAAAGAAGTAGAGTGTCTGATTAATTTTTTATTTTTGAAGCACTTCTTTATATATAAATATTTCTTTGGGATATATTTTTTTGCTATCTAAAAAAAAAAAACTAAAAAAGTTCCATTTTTAATTTATGGAGTCTAAATTTAAGAATATATTATCTAGTTTTGTTTCTACTATTTGTATAAATTTTTTCATTGTTTGTTTTTTGTCAAAGTCTAGTTGTATTTATTATCTGATTTGTGAATACAAGTTTTGATATGTTTATTTCTCATACTTTCAACTTTGTAATCATTGGTTTATAATTACTTTAATGAAAGGATCTAATATATTTTTAATATTTGCTTTATATAATTTTAATATTGTATAGGGTTATATATATGATATATATCTTCAAAACTATTATATAAAAGAATTTCAATCTACTTTTTAGATAAATTGCAATTTATTATATAGTAGATTTTTGTTACTGAGCTTATCTATACTAGAATTGAGTATACTATTCCGATCTTCTATTACTAATATATATAAATTCTATGATATTGCTTTATTAATTTATTATTTGGGTATATTTATAGACTATACCTATTCTTTTAATATATTTTGAATGGAAAAATAGATATCAATTATTCTGAGTTTTTTTTTATTGAAAAAGTTAAATCTATGGCTATTAATCTATTATTAAAAGTTTTGTATCTATAAATGTAATATGTGATATCTCTTTTAATTATTATATTTATATTATAATTAAAGGTATGGATCTTTTTATAAGATCAGATTATTTGAAAATTAGAATATTTCCAGTGTTTTGAATATTAATGTGATCTATTTTTTTTATTTTTACTATAATATCCCATTATTTGCTACTGCATATATTAAACTAAATGTTTCTCTTTATATATTTACCAGTTCTTAAATATTGATAATTATAGGCTTCTATATGATTAGTATATATTAATATTGTTTATTGTAAATTAGTTGTTATCTATATTGTTGTTGTTGTTAGTGTTCTTATTTATTATTGATAAAATTGTATTTAATAATAGAAATATTGGGATTGAGGAATCCTGTTATTGAGTTTTATTTATTATTTATTACTGAGATATAGTTAGTTAGCTTTGAAAAATCTTCATTAATATTTGAATAGTGATTGGTTTTTTTTTAAATGAGTTCTGAGATTGTATTAAATATTTTATTTAAGTTTTTATCTATTCTATTTATTGATGTATAAATTTGTTGTTATTGTTGTTGTATATAGAAATTGATTATTTTATTTTGTTGAAAGATTTGTTGATTACCTTTTATTATGATAAGTATTTCAATTTTGTTTTCTGTTTCTATCTTATAAAAGGTATTATTTTTTATATATTCTAAGTTGTATACTTATTCATTTAAGTCAATAATATTTTTTTTGATCTCTTTAATTTTCTGCTTGATTTTTTCTAGTATTTGTAAAATATTTACAAGTATTGGTTAATTACTTTCTTGATTTTTAATTGTATATTGCTATTAATTTTGTCTTATTACTATTATATATGAGTCCAATTATCTTTTTTTACTAAGAAAAGTTCTTATCTGACTTCTAATAATTAAAATACAGACTAGTTTGAATTTGTTATATAATTTTTTAAACTTTTCTACCTAATATTTGTTGTCTTATTTCTATTGTATACATCTTTCTTTAATAGGACAACTGATTACTAGGTGTTTATAACTGTCACAGATTAAACATAGTTTTGTTTGTATCAATTATTATATGATAGTAGTTTTTTATAGTTGATAGTTTTATTTAATTGCTTTATTTAGATCTTTTTAGTAATTGAAATTAAGAACTGCAAATCTTTTTCTTTGGTATAACATTTTTCTTAATATATAGTAAGTTCTAGCTTTGACTTGTTTACAAATAAAATAGAGGTTGAAGATAGTAATATTGAGTAAAAAGTTGATTAACTTGACTGTGATTTGCTTATATTCTTTTATTTACTCTATATTCTATTAGATATTAAAAACTCTGATTGAATCTAATCTTAAAAGGATATTCTATTTGTTAATCAGTACTTTTTTATCATTTTTATTTACTATATATACAGTACATTATGTTACAGTTTATTATATTTGTTAAATTAATATTGTGACATTGCTAATTGCTTCATATTTGATAAAATATTATTATATCCCAATAAATTATGTATCCAGGAAAATGTTTTATACTTTGACACTTATTTTTTTTAGATCTAGATTTGTATATTTTGTAATTTTTATGTATTTATTATTTATATATAGTAAAATTGTGATACATATCTTAATTACTACTTGTTTGTTACTAAAAATAGCAATTATGTGTTTCTAATTATTATTTTCTTTATTACAGATAGTAAAAAGTTCTTCTGGTAAGTTGAAAGTCTTAATAGATAAGTTATCTTCTATGTTATTGTTTTGTTAAGAAGTTTAGATAAAATATCTATTTTGACCTTTTCTCTTTTATATCTTTGTACCTTATTGAAAAAAGAGTGGGTTTTAATTTTGTTGTCTGGTTATCATTTTTTATTTTCTTTTATAGTTTTCTCTTCTTTGAAAAAGGTTGAGAATAGTGTTTTATATTTTTTTTCTTTAATATCAATATTTAAGTTAAAGATTTGACTTTCTTCTCTTAGATTCCTGAAAAGTGTCTCTGAAGTTTTGTTTCTATTTACTAGTAGTTTATAATATTTTTTTCAATTTCCTCACTTCAGTTGAAGGTCTCTGGTTTATTACTTGCTACTATATTACTTATAAGTGCAATTGTTGTACTATTAACTATTTTTATACCTGTATTAAGTGTGTTAAGAGTTATAAAAGACTTGTTTATTTCAGTTTGAGCTTTATTTTTAGTAATTTTTTTTGAGAATTCAGGTTTGTTTTTTTGTGTAACTTATTGGTGTTATCTCTTATTAGTATATTTTCATTATAATTGGATCTTTATTGGATTGTTATATTATAAAGTTTTCTTTGTGAACACATTTCTCTATTTGCTTTTTCTTTTCTTTTTAAAATTATTATAAAAAAGTATTTTTAAGAAAAAAAAATTTGCCCTTAAAATTAATTATTATAATTTTATTTATATAAATTTTTTTTTTAATTCACAATCAAATTATAATAGTTTGTCTTTATTAAGAAATAAAATAAAATATATAATAAATTATAGACTTTTACAAAATTATTATTAATAGTTTATTGTTATTGATTAATTTAAAAACTAATAAATTGTTAAGTTAAAAAAAAAAAAGTATAAATAATAAAAAAAAAAGAATAATTTAAGATCTTATCAAAAAAGTCTAAATATAAAACTATTTTTTTCTTAAAAAAATTATCTAATTGTGATATTTTTAAGACCTGTGGGTCAATAGTACAATGAGGGCACTCCTAAGTTACTATCTGTGAGTTATTAGTTCAATACTACTTAAAAACAATTTTTACAATATAGATTACATTATACAATATACATTCTAATTAATTATATATATACTTATATATAAAATAATCTATAAAATTTATCATTTGACTATAGTGTAAAAATTAGGTTATATAGATCCTGGTCAGTTTTAGTACTAGAAAATAGAAAATTCTCACCATTCACTATATGTAAAGACACCAAAACAGCTGAGAAAGATTCTGATTGGTCCAAGTCTTTAATAGAAATGTGAATATTTATCTCTTCTTGAAAAACACCTTCATAGAATATATAGGAGACTTCAGTTATTTATACTAATTGAAAATGTAATGAGTTATAACAAACTTGAATTAATATAAGATTTTCTAGATTATGAAATCAATAGTTATTAAAGAAAACAATTGAATGTATAGGCTAATAATTAATATTAGTGTCATAGTGGAAACTGCAGTAGGTGGATACATTTGGAAGAGATTTAAGACCTTATTTAACTAAGGAATATTATCTATAGACCATATCTTAAGAATGGTTAAAAATAGGTATAATGAAAAACTATATGTTATCTATAGAGCAAATTATTTAACTATCTAGATATCAATATATAATCACTATACCTAAAAAATAAAGATTTGAACCAGTTCTTTAAGGACTGAACATAATAAGAATTATCTATAATATTCACTATTATCAAGTAGTAAACAAGATTTTATTAAGAAACATATATCAAAAACTCTTTGAAGATTAAAATAAAAAGTTTGATAGTGGATTCTCAGAATACTATATATTTGAGCAGAGCTGGACAACTAACAAAAATAGTACTATTATATAATAAAATTAATATACTTGATTAGGAATATATAGTTAAATAAAGTTATATGACTTGTTTATATAAACAAAAAATGTATTATTGATACCTTAATAAAGATTTGTCTTATTAGTTGAACTAAAAAAAAAAAAAGATTGTAATATTTTTTTTTGATGCACTTAAATCTTATAAAAAATTTTTTATCAATATCTATAACATTAAACAAGCTAATCTAATCAATTTTTTATTTAAATAAGTTTACTGGATTGAAATATCTTTAAAAAAAATATTTAAACTTTAAATTTAAGTTTTATTATTATCTAAGAAACTTGGAAAAAAAATAAAGATTTGTAATTTATATTATTTATCTTTTTATTTTTTAATATCATAAATGTTTTGAGGAGAATAAAAGGAGTTTTTCAGTTAGAAGTATAATTATATCTAGCTCATTTTATACTATAGTGACTTTTTTTTGTTATTGTATAACTATTTGATCTTTTTTTATCTTAAAATATGTTTAGAAATCTATATTGCTTTCTTGTCTAGTTGAAGTCTCTGAAAATTTAATTTCAATAATAATCAAAATAATATATTGTATAGATATTTGACCTTTTTTCACTTTAATTAAATAATATTTTGGTTTTCTTATATAGTTTAAGTCTTTAAAATCTATTATTGCTAACTATATAAGGATACAAAATACCCATAAATATGAAGTAAAACAGAATATCTAGTTAATACTGTATATCTTGAAATTTATATTATTTTCTTGTCTAGTTTGAGTCTTCGAAATCTATTCTTTCTAGCTATATAAAGATATAAAATACTTAATAATACAAAGCAAAGTATAGTATTTAATTAGTATATTGCTTTCTAATATCTAGAGTTTTATCTCTTATAATTGAATATGTAAGAAAAAAAGAAAAAATGTAGGTAGTCTGTCTTTTTATAATTAAAGTTAAAAAAATTATTGACATATATCTTGATATATTGATTTGTAATATTATCTATCATTTGATTTTGAATAGTCACAAGAATAAATTTTATAATAATGTTTTAATGTTTAATAGTTACCAGTATATAATTTATATTAATTACAATCAGTATCAGTAGGCTTACTATATATAGTATAAGACAGGTTTTACAAGATTTTGACAAATAATACTTTCAAAATCCTTCAGCTCTATGGCAAGATTTATTACATGAAAAACCATTATTATGAAGATATTGATATGTATAAAGCAGCATTAGTATAAATTTTTTTTTGTTTTTTTTTTTTTAGCTGTCTCAGCCTCTAGTTGATCTTTATTAACATTTACTCAGATATTATATATGCTCTATCTATTTTAATGTTAACTAAATTTTTAAGTTATACTAGTATATATATTAGAACTTTAGAGAAAGATATCTTCTGATTCAGATCTCTAGAGAACTTTTATAACCTGTTGTCCTCTTTATGAAAAACTGACTTGCCTAGGCTGAGTTGGTACTACTTTTCTTATGGTTTGATATAAAAAGAAAATTAAAGATTTTTTGATTTTTTCAATCTAATTCAACTATAGAGGTTTGTTTCCTTGTATAGGTTTTTGGATTGTTCAGGCTCCACTTTCTCTTTATTTTCTTTTCCTTCTTCAAGATTTTTTGAGATATCTACCATTTATTTACTGCTTTACATCTCTGTTTCCAAATTATTCTTATATTTTCTTGGATCTCTTCGATACACCACACAAGGGTCAATTTCACTTTTTTTTTGAAGATTTTGATCCAGGTATAAACTAGACTCATGATGACATTGTGAACAAGACTCCTGATTAATATTCTAATTCAAAGAGTAACTTTTCTTTATTTAATTTTTTTGATCTATTCTTGAATCCAGAACTTACTATATTTCTTTCTACTTTGGAAACAGTACATTATTGACTCTAGCATATACAGTACTTACTTACTGAAATTGAAGCTGTTTTCACCACATGTGTTTAGTTTTTTTTTGCAACATAACATTGATATATTGATTAGACTTGTATAAGGCACTTCTTCTTTTATAAAGCTTAATTATAGTTGGTGATTCTTGTGCCCAATATTTTAGCTTGAAAGCTCTTCATTGATGATCTTCTGCATCTATTGTTCCAGTAGTTATTTTTTTTACATTCAAGAAATCTATGATTGCTTCCCAGTTAATTTTATTATAATATTGAGCTAGGTTCTGATTTCTTTCTAGCCTGCATCATTCAAGGATCTGCTCATTCCTATAGTGGTTTTGTACTGCCTTCCTACTATTATAGTTAATCATTTGACCTTTATAAGTCAGTGTTAAGGTGTTTTTGTTAAGCAAGATGATTTCAAGTCTGGTGGTCTACTATTTGAGCCTTACTCTTCTAGCCTTACTATCAACTTTGATGTGTATCTATATTTCATTCCTTCTGATTTTTTTGATACGAACCTTCAAACTTTTTGCATTAACAAGATCTTTTGTGTATTCTATTAGTCTTGCTATCTTACTTTTATTTTTGTTGTTTACCATTGTGGTCACTATCATTTGGCTGTCTATATTGATTGTTACTTTAGCTCCTAATGGAAGGGAGGTTAGTATTGCTACGATTGCATTGAGTTTTGCCTCATTGAATGTTACTTTATGGAGAATCTTGAAGGATACTATGTCAGTTGCTTCTCTGAACTCAAGGTTTTTGATATAAAAGGTGATAGTATAGAAGTTCCTATAATAACTCACGTCTATTGTAACTCTGGCTCTTTGCCAACTTTCTATTCATTGTTGCAATTGTCTAATCCTTTCTCAACTTGTCTTATCTTTGAACTACCAGTTATCAATGTTAGCATTGGTGGATTTCAGAATATTTATATCTTTTAGTTCCTACTCAGCATCTTTTTTATATTAGTTGAACTTAGATTTGATACTTTCTTATAATAATAGTAGCTTTAGTTCTTTACTTGCACTTTTATTTCTTATATGTTATCAGTTGCTACTGGAAATTGCAATTATATTACAGTTTGGAGTTTTTATGATACATGGGGACTTATTGGTATTCTTGTTGATATCACAACTTAAGTATAGCTTTCAGTATGGAAAGTGTATCTACTGGATGTAGTGTCTGGCTATGATATAATGTTTATCATTCTTCCTTAGTTTTCCAATTATCAGTTCATTATCAGCTGTTTCTTTTTCAACTATTATCTAGATTAATTTTCTCTTTTTTAAATAGCTACTGCTCATTCTTTCAGTCCATATCATTGTATGAAATTGATTGATTTCTGGGAAGAGAATGATTAGTCTTGTTGTATATCCTAAGTTGATCTCTTTTATAGTGACTTTGTTAGTAATATCTTCAAAAAAGTATGATTGTCTTCCCTGTACTCTCCAGCCATTGGTATAGTATACTTCTATCCAGCTTATAGTTTTAGTTTTGTTAAAGTTTACAAACTATTTTACCTATCTAAGGTTGCTTACTCTAAACTTGCTTCTATATTTGTTGAACCAATATGGTCCTATGAAGTTTTCAATTAATATTAGTTCATTCTTTATTGCTTTATTTACTTGTCTCATGTTTTTAAAGAAGAACCCTTGTTTTTGCAAGTTGATGAGCACATCATAAAGAAAATTTTTACCTGTCTGAAAAATCTTTGGAATGCTTCTAAAACATTTGTTTCTGACCATACCATCCATTAGAGATAAGCTATTCTTTCTCTATATAGTTTTCCTGTATAGTTGATTACCAAATATAGTTTTTCAATTAGCATTAAACATTTCTGAAACATATGAGTTTTGAAATTGAATATGTTGTAATCCAAATTGCTGTGAAATACTGCATTCAGGGCTAAGGTAGCAAAGCCTGTCTTGTGCTTGATTATTCTTTATAACTTTCTATCAATGAGATTGATCTTAATCTCTATTATGTATAAATCCTAAATCAGGTGTTCTATCTTGGGCAAAATTACATAATTGATTAGATATTAAGCTTGTTTGTCTAAAACTTTCTTCTAGAGGAGATTGTTTGTCAGATTTGTTGTTATCTGAAGAATCAAATTAATTTGATATATTTTTTTTTATTGTAATCAAACCAGATTCTCAGATAACAGATTGCTTCTATGGCTGCTTGAATAGTGCTTTGTTTGAAGGTTATTTCAGACTTTCTTTTATTGTAAATTATAATTAGTTCTGATTTGCTTAGGTTTACCCTTACTTGTGTAAACTTGTAGAAAGAGCTGGTGATCTTGATAATAGCTTTAAGCTGCTTTCTGTTGTTAACTACCCAAGCTGTTTCATTTATGTATAGTATAACTAATGTGTTTATAAGACTTTATAAAGTACTGAGTTACACTCTATCATATATGTTTGTATGGCTTTTATATCCATACATCTTGTTACCTTTGCTAATTAGTGGATTATAATAGATATGCCATAGGAGTGATAATATCACATCTTTTTGATATATTCTATTCCTGACTTTATATGGATTGATAACTCCTACCCTAATAATTACAATGTTTCTTCTGTTCTTAAACCCTCCTATAATAATAGTAATGAGTTTTTCAAGGATTTTAATCCTTTTTATGACTTTGATCAAAGTGTTTAAGTCCATATTGTTATATGCCTTACTTATGTCCTGAAAGAAGATCCAAAGTTCTTTACTATTTTTTCTTATATTTTCAATAAAAGTGTTTATCTCGAAAATGGATTCAATTGTGCTGGTTTCTAGCAGGGCAGCCCAGTTATATTCGAACAGGATTTTATGCTTTATAAGTATGTGAGACAATCTGTTTATAATTTTTTTAATAAAGATTTTCTTTATTGATTCTAGAAATGTGATTAGTCTAACTTTTATTAGATTATTCCTTTAGTTATACATTTTTGGGATCGAGTATATTGTCCTTGCTTTCCACTCACTTAGTATCACACCTCCTTGAAGAATCATGTTGAAAATATCCTTTACTTTCTCGATAGCTTTGGGCCTAAATGTTGCAGTGCTATATATAAAATCTGCGAGGGTTTAGTAGCTAATATTTTGTTTATTTTGACTAGAATATTATGTATTTCTTGTACTGAGAAGTTCATAAGGACTTTACTATATTATTCCTTATTAATCCATTGTATGGGAACATATTTCACCTGCCATTCTTGTAAGGTTTCATGAGGCAGAGGTTTTTTGATCTATTCTTTAAAATAACTTCATATTCATAATTTGATTTCCTCTTCATTCAGTATTATATTTGGTTCATTGCTGTTTAGTATCAGCTTATCAAGTTTGATTTTCCATTTTTTCTTTTTCAAAAAACTATTTATTATTCTTTTCTTATCTGTTGCAAGCCAATCAAGGTAATTAGCAATGGCCTCTTTAATTTTTTTACTGTTTATAGTACAAAAAAGTTTGTATGAAACATTCTTGATACCTTTTATTTCTTCCACCATCAAAACTTTTATGACCTTAAAATCTTCTGGGATGTTAAGTTCTTTGAGAAGTTTAATTTTATTATTTTTTGCTAGGTTATATATTCTTGACTGACTTTCTTCTTCAATCACATTTTTTTTTCTCCACTAGCAGTTCTTGAGCTGACAGAGTCCAATTTTTGTGGTAGATACTATTCTATTACAAATTTCTTACTTGTTGTGTGAGTGAACCTGTGACTTCCTAAACCTTCTAATATATAAACTTGTTACTTTGAGATTTGTTTTCCTCAAGTTATATTACATTTTATCAATATTTCTGGTCAGGTCCACCCTCTCATTAAAAGTGTTCATCTTTTCCTTGATGTGTCTTGTCCATTTCTTCCAGCTTGCTAGTTTCATATTTGTTCAATTATATCTTGTATTGGGTACTTTCTATATATTTCATTTCTATCTCTAAAGGAGAAATAAAAGGTATATTCTAATGAATATGATATTATAGTCACTCTTATATAACTGTTTGTATTCATTCAAGATTCCTACTTTTAGAAGTTCTAGATACCCATTCTGTATTATCCAAATTTAATTGATCCTACTTGTTGTCACTGGATCTTTTTCCCTGATGTATTTTTTTTTATATGGATTAGCTATATGAAAAGTGTTAATCAGTATATGATCCTTCATGTTCTTGATGGAAATGCTATTAGATGACATCCTATTCTCAAAACAATAATGTTTGTTAGAGAACCTGTTTATACAAGGTATGTCTGTGTCATTTAAGTCTCCTGCCACTATAGTTTTCCAGTTGGATTTATAACTTATACTAAGCCACCTCATTATTTTCTTTTCAAAGTTAAATCTATCTGTAGCCTTTATTAATGAATATATATATATGATTTTAAGGTACTTTTTGTGTGAAAAGTCCAAGTTACAAATAATGGTTCTTTTTTCAATTATTTTTTTTCTTAAAATTCTTCTTGCAAATTATAGTTTGAGAGTTACTTCTACTCCAAATCCTTGCTTTTGATTTGTGTTGGTTCAGTGGCACTTATATGATTCAGTTTTCCAATATTTTATTATTTAATTACTTTCATTTGTCTCTGTACTAATTATAATATTTTAATTTTCTGCCCATCATAATTCTATCCAACTTATTCTATTTGTCTTTTTATTAAATTCTCTCATGTTAGAGGTTACAATCTGTAATGTAAATCCTATTTCTATACAGTCAGTTGGTTCTTTATAGGTTTGCATACTTTTTTCAATTATATCTTGAAATGGTTTCTTGTTTTTGGTATAATACTTATTAAAAACTAGTATTGGTATTTATATTGACTATACATCAATATTTTGATGGCCTTGAGTACTCTCTGCATGTTAGCTTGCATATTATCTATTGTTCTATTGATTTATTGTTGTCTTTTCCTAATATTAATTGTTTTTTATGCTTGGTTTGAAATTTTTGGACCTCTTAAGTTACTTTTCAATGCTTTATCCTTCTTCTTGCTATCTCTGTCTAAATTATTTTATCTCATTATAATATTCTTGATTATATACTTCTATGTTTGTGACCCTTTTATCAAGGTTCATTATCATCTCCTTGAGGCTCGCAATCTCTCTTTGTATAATCGTGAACATTTCCATAATTTCGCAGATATTCTATAGTTATTGCATGTATCTTTGCTGATGTTGCGATTATTTCTGCTGATTATGTTGAGTTTGTTCCTAGTTCATCCCATCCTGCTATTTGCTGTTGACTCTTGTAGTTGTTATATATGATGCTGGTTTGATACCTCTCCTATTATTCGAAGAATATCTACTCTAATGTTATCTGTTCTGGCTGTCTTAAATTTATTATAAATTTGTCTATACTTTTCTATCTATGTATAATTGAAATCTCTTCATTGTTTTCTCTGCTCTTTGATGGGACAGCTCTTCACAGAGTGTATTATTGTATTGTAAATAGAGCAAAGGTGTATATTAATAGGAGCCAAGACTATTATAGTCTTCCTGAAAATATATGTTATGTTTTTTGCTGCAAGTAAATCTTCTCTTGTTTTGAAACTTACTATTGCGAATTTCTTTAGTCTATATCTTGTTAAAAGATATATAGTATATAGCATGTGCATACTTTTATCTCATTTAGGATATGTTTTAGGCTCCATGCTAGGATACTAGGGAATAAGTTAACCAATTTTGCTATAATATTGTGTATTTCTCTTATTTGATCTGTTAACCAGCTGGTGTTATTAATTCTAATTACATCTTTCTTAATGTGAATGTTTTACTTATTTATAAGTGTTTCTTTGACTGCCTTCTCTTCAAAGATAATTATAATACACTGCCATAGGTTTTGTGTATTTATATTGATTCTTGAAACACTATCAAATTTATCGAAATATTGTCTGACCTCAATAAGCTTAGTGTTCAGGGATATGTTTCAGACCACTATGGATTTACTTTTTTTGACTAATAGCTTACTAATCTGCATATGTGTGAGCTTATTGTTATCTAGATTAGATAACTCCATTCTTATTGTATTATCTGCTACTTGTTGAATACCAAAGACTATAATAATTCAGGTTCCCTCCTTGCTTCATTCACTGCAGATTGCAATGAGCCTTGATAGATAGTTAAGGGTCTTGGTTAAATAAAGAATTTTTATATTATTGTTTGAGCCTGGAGTGACATTAGCATTGATTTTGACTTTGAAACATTCTTTTCCATATCTTGTCTCTAAGTTAACTGGTGTTTATGGTCTTGGCTTGATACTGGAATGCATCTTATTATACTTTCAGCCTACTATTGACTAAGGTTCTTCTTCCATTTCTCTAATGGTTGTCTCCCATTGTTGTTCACCTTCTTCAGCTTTTGGTGGAGCAAACATTTCTTCCTGAGAATTCATTTTGCTTAAGTCTTCCTTCACTGAAGGCACACATCTGGCAGAAGTTTTCCAGCTCTACTCTTGACTTCTTCTATTATTTTTATTCATGTTTGAGTCTTTCGGGATGTTTTTATCTTTATATCCATGCTGGCTGTACTAGGAGTTGTTGCCACCATAGGTTCTTAAGTACTGGTTTTCACATTGTTTTGGTTAAGTTCTATTGATAATAGGGTTGAGAGTTTTGTTTTTATACTAATGGGCTTCTTGGCATATGGTTGGTTGTGGAAAGAGGTCATTTCTTTGCCTCTTTTTTCTGCTCCCTGGTTTCTTTCTATTCTTTATTGTTCCAGTTACAAAACTTTGGAGTTTTTAGTGTTGGAAGTTATTTGTTTATTTTTGAGGTTACTACATTTCAGATGATCAGAAAAGAGTTGTAATGTTGTCTGTTCCCAAAAATATATTATATTATATTCATATTTGTTATATAAAATATTATTAATAGTTGTTTTGATCAGGCCTAGTTTATGTTTAAAAATTAGTGTAATATTGTTTATAAGAAGGTTGCATGATTTTCTAATATAATTATATTATTGTATAGGTATTCAATGCTAGGGATTAAGATATAATTTATAATATACTACATCTATTTATCTATAAGATTTTTCATTCCTTTTAGTGCTTTGATCTTTCTAAATTTTTGTTAGATCAGAGTTTTTTGATAATATTTTTTTTCTAAACTGTTATATCAAACTCCTAGAATTGAAATTAGCATTCCCTTTGGACAATCATGAATAATTTGATTATTTATTGCTATCCCTTACTTGAAATTATTGACTTTCTATTGATAATAATTAGTTGCAATTTTTGTGAATTAATTTTTATATAATTGATATAATAGAATTGGTTTCTATATA
>CAJVPT010003475.1:0-15204 GCA_910592055.1 Acaulospora colombiana
TTCTAGAAGTGGAAAGCTAGGGAGGGAATTACTAGACAAAAAGAAAAAGTAGCAAAATATAAGACAAGAAAAGAAGATATAGTTGAAACTTTCTATATACAAGTGCAATCATTTATGAGACTGAGCTTTGTTATCCCTAAAAAAAAATAAATAAATAAAAAAAAATAAAAATAAAAAACAATAAATTTAAAATTAAGAATTATTTTTATTTTTATTTTTAATCCACAATTAAGTTAGTATGACTTGTCTTTATTGTATATATAAAAGATATTTACAAAATATTTTGACTTTCACATACTAACTCACATGTTATCAAAAAACCATTTCTCTAGATGCAACTTAGGAAATGATATTTCATTCCTTTACTAACTTGGATAAATTCTCTAACCAATAAAATCATTGCCTATAGATTATTACTGTAGATTATTCTAAATTTCAACTGCAGTTAAAAATCAAACTATTTTCTTTCATTATAAATTCAATTCTTGATGATTTCTATATACTTCATTTCCTTCTTTCTTTTGGAAACTTCTTGCTTTTATCTTCTACAAATATAGATTCTTCTTTCTGTTCTTATATAACTTGCATGATAAATCTATGCCTAGGTCTTTTGGTTTTTTTGTCTTTTTCAATAATATTCTATTTCTTTTTTCACTTTATTACTTTTTTGCAGTATATATTTTTCTTGAACTTTATTCTTATTTTATAACAAAGCTTACCGACCATGTTCTGTATAACTGTCAGAGAAATTTTGAGTTATGCTTTGAAATAATTCTTCAAGGAAGTAGTTTTATTCTCTTCTATATATCCACAAATAGTATTAAAAAAATTTCTATCAGATTGTTAAATCTTGTTTAACTATTTACTTGTTTAATTATTGGTTACAGGATAAATTTCTTCTTTGTTTTTAATTTCTTTATAAATATAGTTATTAATCTTTTCTTTTACTTTTCTCCATATATCTTCTCTAATTTCTTTGGTGGCTAGACATTTGAACAAATATTCTAATATTTTTTCTTAAAGTTCATATACAGAATAGGTTGTTATAATATAAATATATGATTTTCTTTTCTTTAGTATCTGCAATATTGGAAGTTCATTATGAATCAGATTAGTCAAAAAACTTTTGTCTTTATTATCTTTAAAAGAGATATCAAAGGTATTGAATGAGTTGAACTGATTTCAGAAAGTTAGTTAGACTATGATTTTGTCATTTTGAATCCACAGTTCTTGAATCCATTCTATATTGTTTAGTTTTTTCTAATCTTTTTCCTGTTGAATGTTTTAATGAATTCTCTAATACTGATCTCTATTGTGTGCTCCCTTTATGTGGCTATTGTAAGAACTGTTTCTAGCTCTAATAGTTAATACCATATTATTGGATTTTCATGTTTAGCTTATTTGACAAGTAGATCTACTTGGTTATTAAACTTATCAATTTCATAAGCTTTGACCTTTATAATTTCCAAAATGGGATTTTTCTTTTTAACTAGGTCTTTAATTTTACTCCATAATGACCAATCAATAGTCTTTTTTTATTTTCTTATTGATATCTTCATTTGTGAACTAATGGACTTCCATGTCTTAAATGCAATATTACAATTAGAAAAGATTGAGACTATTGTGTTTTGGAAAGCTATATATATTGCAATTAGGATGATTAGTATTTCTGCTCTACTTGCTAATGGCCATGTTAATACCCTTGCTGAGAATTGCTTTACAACTTTGTTATCTTCTATTAGAACTCAGACCAAATCCATTTCAAGCTCACTATCTTTTGTTCCTTTTTTATAAGAGCCATCTATATAAAAAATAAACTGATTGGCTATATACCTTCTGTTATATTTCAGAATATTTATAAGTTTATCTATATATTCTTTTGATTGGATAGCTTGTCTTATTAATGTGACTTTCTAATTTTCTGCCTGGATTTCCACTTCAGATCTAGATATTAGTAGAGTTATTACTTGTTACCTTGAAACTATTAGCTAATCTGTGAGATTATCTGATAGAAGAACTTACTTGTTTTTCTTTTTTAAAATTTTTAAGTTTGTTTAGCTGTGGAAGAAGATAAACTTATAATATACCTATTTTTGTTACTTGGGATGATCTATCTGATTGAAATAGAGTATAGTTCCTAATAGGATTGTATATCAACTGATATAGAGTAAACTGGATTTTGTTATTCAAAAATTATGTTTTTTTTAATATATCAATTGGAAAACTAGAGCAGGCTATCCAGTATATTTTCCTTCTATCTGGATATGCTAGAAAAGCTTTAATTTGAATATTGTAGCCTGTCCAGTCTAGTCCATATAATAACTTTCTTAGTAAATCATGCTTCTTTGTTACCTTTTCACAAACCTTTTTATATTAAAAGGGGATAAGACCTTTGCATTCATCAAAAAGAATCTGGATTGCTCTCTATTCCTTAAATATTATTATAGTTATATTGATGATTTGATCTAGGAATTTAATCTTGTATTTATAAAGTGATGAAATGGTTTTCTCATATTTTCTATCATTTTGTAATATTGACTTAATAAATAAGATATTTCCCTGATAATTAAAGATTTCCTTTCATCTCCAACTTTGAAAGGTGATTTGTAGGTCTTTGGTCAGGGCCAATATTATAACTGCCAAGTTTCCTTTAATCATCTTGTATAAGTCTACAGAATTATCTAAGATATTTCCAGGTTCCCAGTTTTTGATTTGGCTCTGTTTTAACTATATTATAATAGCCAAACCAGAGGCCTCACTATTGTTGAACTGGTAGAATAGCACTGATATATAACTTTCCAATTGTATTTTTCAAATACTTTTGAGACTATATATTTCTTTGTTATGGATGCAACTATTTGGTATTGTTTTACAGATTAATGCTTTATTCTTGAAACTTTTCTAAACATGACTATGAGTTCATCATATATTTTTTCATTAAGGTATATATATAGTATTCTATATTTTATTCTTGGAATCAGCACTCTATTAATAATATAATGAGCATGTTTTTCTGTCAACTTCTTTCTAGATATTGCCTGAACTACTATCCTGATTTCTAATTTTATTAGATTAATCATATTCCGATTTTTCTATTTTGGTTCTAACCAGATATCAAGAAATATAGCCTAATCCTTCTTATCAATTTTATTAATCATGATATTCTTTGTTTCAACTTGAACCCTTTCAAGATCTTGAGGATTTCAGTTGATAGTGAAGAGAACTGATTTTGTTGCATTAATTTGTGAGTTATTTGCTATATAGAACTTTTTTACCTCTTTCAAAATACTTTTCAAGTATTTCTTGGATTTGACAATCCATGTTGTGTCATCTATATAAGCTATTATTACCTGTCTTGGAAAGAATTTTACCTTTTCCTCAGGTTTGTAAAAGTTGGGTAACTATTTTTCTTTTATAGTATAACCCAGATCAGTATTATTTTGAATTTTACATAACAGCAGGTTATAAAAAATTCTCCATAATAGCAGAGAAATTGTTTCTCCTTGATCTATATTATTTCCTACAACTATTGAGCTAGAAAGTTCATTGAAAAGAATGATGCTATAACTTCTGACTTTGAAAAGATCTATTATAATTTTCTTGATAATTGTAAGGATTCAAATCCAATCTATAGCTTTTTCAAGCATAAAGATGGATATTGTGTTATATACCTTAGCAATGTCTTGAAAAAGAATCCATAGATCTTTCCCTTTTTCTTTAGTTTCTTTATATATACTATTTAATAGGTAAATGGGTTTTGTTATACTTTTTTTAATAAGCCAGCAAAGTTTGAACCTTTAAGGATTTTGTGTTATTTATATATTCTTGATAGACAATTGATAAGGATTTTGATGAAACATTTTCAGATTGTTTTCAGAAAAACAATGGATCTGATGTTACTTAGTTAATATCTCTAAGGCTTGAGCTTAGGAATGGAATAGATACAGTATTACTTTTCTATTTTTCAGATATCTACTCAGTCTTTAAAACTTAGTTGAACAATAAGTATAAGGCCCCTTTTCTTTTAATATCTAAGTACTTGAGTATTTTATAACTTATATATGAGAAACCAGCTACCTTATTGTCCGAAAGGTGTTACACAATAACTTAAAGCTTCTCTATTTTAATTTTCTTTATTAGTGGTAAATATTATGTTGGATCGATTTACTCTTTAGATTGGTATTTTTTTTTCTAAGGAGAATTCAAATTTTCAAAGTTAACATTTCTTTGTTTAAAAGCTTCTTTATGTTAATCCTCAATTTTGCTTTTGATAGTTTGTGGATCAGTAGTTATGTATTCTATCCTCTCTTGATTCTTGATTAACACTTAATCTAATGTAATTCTTGATCTTTTATGGATCAAGATTGAATTCAGTATTTATTTTTGATTGAACTTGAGGTTTTTACACCTGCTTTCTAAGACTTCTTTAATTTGATTTCTAATATTGAGACTTTCTTTCTTTTTACATATAATTCTGAGGCTATACTCTATTTCAATGATCTTTAATAATAGCTCTGAAATTTCTTTTCATGACCAGGGAGAAGCTATTTCTTCTTCGATAGGTTTACCAAGTCTTTTTAGTTTCTGGATAATTTTTTTGATGTTTGTTAGAACTCTTATATCCCAGTTGACTTGTATTTTCTTCAAAAAAAATTGACTCTTGTTAGCTTTCCTGTAGGCTTTAAAGTTTTCCTTTGGGATTACTGATCCAGGCTTCACTTTTTTTTTTTATATTAGAAGTAAAATAAATCCTTTCCTTTTTAAGATGTTTGTAAGCACTTTTGATTATTGTTGACTTGAAATCATACTAGGTCTCTTCAAGTTCTTGGGGACTATTCTTTACTCTTGATTAGGAAGGTTGTGGATTAGTTTTTAAAAATTTGTTTTTTATTCAGAATTTAAATTTCATCCATTGTTCTATTATAGAATTTACTGGATCAGGTATTTTCTTTTCTTTTGTTCTATATTACTCTTGCACTTGATTTTCGAGCAAATTGTTTGTTGTTATTTTTGTCAATAATAAAGTATAATTACTATTTGACAATGTTTTTATAGAGATGTTTTTTAATTCATATATATTATTTAAACTAATTTTTGATGATTATTAGATATAATTAATTCTACTGTATGATATATTGTTTACCCATATAAAAATAGTATTTTCTTCTTTCCAAGTGTTCTAGATATCTATATAGTTCCATTCTTATAAGAAGTTAAAAAGACTTATTTCAGCTTTCTTATATTTTAGTATTCTTTTATTAATGGATAGCTGATCTGCTATTGGATTGATAACTGCATTGAAATCTCCTATAATTATAACCTTGAAGTGATTTCTTTGTTTATCTAGATTTTTATTTTAAAGAAGCTGTTATAGCTATCTACTAATAGTTTTTTCTGATGGCAGATATATTTGGTAGATATAAAACTTGCATTTTGTTAATAGAAAGTTGACTCCTATTATATAGCTTTCTATTTTTTTTTCAATAAATTTTAATTTTTTCTCAATATTTCTATTAATAAGAAGTTCAATTTCAGATTCTCTGGGTTTTTCCTTATTGCTACTATAAAAAAACTTATGTATTTGCTGTGAGCTGAAAGTGAATTATGTTACTTCATTTGTTAACTTAGTTTCACAGATACTTAGGATATCTATATTAAGTTTTTGTATAAGTTTATATAGTCTTTGTTGATCTAGGCTAGTATTAATTTCTCTAATATTATATGTTTCAATTGAGATTATATCAATTAATGTAAAATTATCTATAGTATACTTGTTATATAGTCTACTCTGAAATCAAATATAATGAAATAGCAGATCAGCTGGCACAGATAGATGCATGGAAAGGTATGAAACCAGGAGAAAATGAAAATGAAATTATTAGAATCAACGATCCAGAGATAGGCATAGCACTACAATGAAACAATTACTTTACTGAATTTCCCACAAAAATAATTACACAAAAGCTCACAAACACTATCCACCTAGCAAAATGGTACCTTTTGAATAGGACTAGATGCAACTTCAGTGAATAAATAATTAAAGAAATTAATTGGCAAACAACAACAGCATACTTGTAACCCACGAAGATTAATAACTATCACACAGATAGGGAAGACCAGAAACAAAGGAAATTCTGTCTTAGCCTTTAGAATGATGAACTATTAACCAAGAGCAAGCTACATGCAAGACTCCCATCTGTCTACAAAAATAACAAATGCAACAAATATGGAGAACCAGAAACCAGTACACACCCCTTCCTTTGTCAACAACTTAGAGCAGAAACAGAAAAGACCCTAAAGGACATAACTATAACCTGCATGAAAAATCATATGGAGAAAAAAGAATTTCAACATTTTATCACCCATTTCTTAAACAAAAATAAACTGGAATATAAGGAATACTTGATAGCAAACATTAAAAAGGCTTTCTTCAAAGGACTCATACATAGTCTCAAGACAGTTATTCCAGATAGAATCGAAAGGAAAAACTGTATAACCGAAATCTAACTGAAAATAATCAAATACCTATATCAGATATGACAAAGATGATGTAAAACCTTCTAGAAGTGGAAAGCTAGGGAGGGAATTACTAGACAAAAAGAAAAAGTAGCAAAATATAAGACAAGAAAAGAAGACACCACTTTTACAGCAAGGGAAAAACACATAAAGGACCAATTCATATATCTGATCAATGAGTTCATGAATCAATGGATTACAAACCTTATAGACAACTTCTACATATTTGAAATTTTTTTTAGTACTAGCCCAACCTTGGCAGGTTAGCTTCCCATCCTGGGGGTGGCAACAAGTCACAAGGTGAGTACCTCAATACAGAAGAATTTTATTGAGTTTTATTTGATAGTAAACAGGTAGTATATCTTAGAATAGCTTCTATGTATTGATACTATATAATTACAAATAAAGCAAGGCTGAGCCAGTGTTAAAAAAAAAAAAAAATACTTGTTATATAGTATATATTCCTTTTCAATTCTATTTCTAGTATTCTTTTTGATTGTATTAATAAAGTTATCTAGTAATATATATAAGATGAACTCTTTCCGCTGATCTTTTGACCACATACAAAAAAGATGTTTGCAAGAAGTTTTATACTTCTTTGCTAATAAAGTCTTTACACTTTCATTAAAACAACTTGAAGCTTGTCTTCATGTATCTCCTTTACCTTCCCTTACTTGTTTATAAACTCCTTTGAATAAAAACTTGAGCCTCTAGTGGTCTGAAAAGACTCAAGTATGCACTTCCTCTACTAAGAACAAGAAGATTCTAGAAAGTAAAAGGACTGACAAGTAGAGTATCACCTTACAGAGCTAGAAGCAACAAGAAATAGAGGTTTTGTTGACAGGGGAAGGCTTATTATCCACCTTCTCATATACTGTCTTGTATCTTCTTAAAGTGTCTATCATCTTTCATGGTTTTCTTGAGAGATTTTGCTTACCTCAGTTTGACCCTGAATTTTTGATAGCATAACGTCACCTGGCATTTGATTGGTTGACACTAAACACATTAGTAACTGAATGTAAACAAGCTCCTATTGGTCACCTTATGTGTTCCAATGATGTCATTGGTGATAGAAAGAGTTGATTGGTACTTCGTGTCTGCCCCACTCCTCCAATTGGGTTAACCTACAGATCAAATATCATGAGGCCAATAAGATACGAGCAACAAGTTCTCAGGTGATAAAAAAGCTGCTATTTGTTCAAGCTGAGATCTTTCTCTTCTATCATTCCGGTCAGGCAAAGTTTAAGACCAAGGTCTCCTTTTTATTCCAGTTAGGCAATAAAACCAAACGGTCTCTAGTTCATGCTAAGCTCAAACCCTTTGATTACAGTTGAGAATGCATTTCCCCAGAAGTTGTTGAAGGATATTGCAATCGACGAGGATCCCCACCACTTTGCAAACTCTCCCACTATTACAAGGCAAAAGGATTGTTGGGGAATCTGATCCTTTGGGTAATGGAAGATATACACCAGTAAAATTCCTTTAATTAGGTGTGGCTGCTGGAAGGTATTATACTGAAATAACATAACCTAGTTCCTACTAGGTCACATAAGAACTTGGGGTCCATTATAAGTCATCTGCTTATCGCAGGTGGATAAAAAATCACTGTCTAAAGAAGGTTGAGACAAAGTGTGTCCTGAAAGTAAAGGCTTCCACTAGGCAATAAGTCTCCTTAAACGGTACACAAGAAAGAAATCAAGATCAAGAATGGATAAGTTCTTCAGATGGTCAGGAAAAGAAAAGATATCCTAATCGGGTATTTCTTATTGAGAAGAGGTCTTGAGAAGCAGGTCTTTGGAGAAAGCTGGAAATATTTTTTTTACTTTTTTACTTTTTTATTTTCATTTTGTCTACTTAAACATTTTTAGATATCCCCCTCCCCTTTTTTCCAACCCATCTTTTTGTAGTTTCCTGTAATCCAGCAGCTTGACCAGACATATAGCAGTGACAACCTGCTGGCAATAATGCAGTGGACTAGGGGGGTCTTTATCCAAAGACACTGTGGAGCGAAATATTGTCTCCAAGGCTGAACTTAGAGGCTTTTATGCTTATGATGAGTTAGTTAGATTAGATTAATAGTTTAGCTGTAGTATGTATCATGCTGCCCAAATGAAAATGTACTTTTGCCTTTATTTGATTAATAAACTGACGATCTAGCCTGGCTACGGGTACTCAAAAAAAAAAAATAAAGTTATCTAGTAATATATTATATGTTATATCAGAAATAGTTATATGGATATTGGATGTTTTCTTCAGAATTATACTTTTTTTTTAGGATGAGCTTATTTTCTCTTGTGGATTAGATTCTCTCCTAGTATATTTTGATTAAATTGGTACTAATCTCAGGAGCATCTTCCTCTTACTCTGTTTTAGTTACCTGTTTTTTCCTCAATTAGATTTATTCTGTTATTTAATTATTTAAGATTATTCAAGATCTGATGAAGAGATCTTAATCACTTTTATTTTCAAGACAAAAATTTTCAGATCTATTGTATAAACTTTTTTTTCTATTATAATGATTAATTGACTCTTTATTACTATCAGTTGTAAAACATTTGAGAGTCTCTGTTGTTCTAGTAATATGTTTGTTGCCTCAAGTATTGTGTCTTCTTCTTTTCTCCTTTCTTTTTAGATCTGTTCTTTTCTTAGTGTCACTTTCTATTTCTGAGTCTTTCTTAGATGATATATATCGGCTTATCCTGATATTGCTTCTAATATTAGTTTGACCTAGTTGTCTTGTGTACAGTTTGGTTTATACTGTTTCAGGATGGACTTTTTCTTTATTATAATTATTGTTTTCAGTTTAAGCCCCTTTATTGTCTTATATTATTTCTTTTCCAAAGTGTTCTTTAGCACTTTAGCTGAGTTTTTGACCATGTATGAATATACATTGTCTCAAAACCTTGTACAGATCTTCTGTTGTTACAAAACAAACTACTGTATATTCTTTTCTTTTTAAAATAAATAGATTTCTTGATATATTACATGCTTTGGCCCTTGCATGTTGTATTACTCTTGCTATAAGACTTGTGAAGGTATTGTGTACTCCATACAATCATAGAGACTGACTGTTATTTTATATTGCTATAAAGTGACCCTAATTTTTTAACAAGTATGGCTGTAGTCAAGATTAATCAGTATAATAATCACTATCTTGTTTTCTTCTTTTGCTACCTCTTGTTTAAAGAACTTCTTTTCTGATAATAAGTATGAGGTTTTCTATTTTTCTACTTGTATAGGAATCAAGGTGAAGTTTTCTCCTTCTTTCTTATTGATATTCTCTATATATTGTAAAGTATTTTCAACTTCTTTAAAGATAAAAGTTGTCTAGGCATTATTATTGAAAAAGTTTTTTCTGAATAGTAGCATGTCTTTGGATAGACTTAAGATACTTTGGAGATAAATTATTTATTTTTTTTTTATATCACCTAGTATTTCAGAAGTAAGAATTTTAACCTTGAATTCTTCTCTTTTAGTGATATAAAATGAATTTAGGTTAAATAACTTGGATCTATTTCATGTATTATAGGAGATTTGTTCTATTATATTTTCTCTTTCGACTCTTTCCTGAATATTTTTCATTTTATGTTCTTTTTCAAGCTTTTTCTCCAATTCTTTGTCACTCATTTCAATTTCAGTATCCTTTGGAATTTCAATCTCAATTGTTGGTTAAACTTCTATATCCTCATTTGAAAAGGTATTTTTCTTTGAGATTAAATTTCATATTATAGAGTTTGTAAACTTACCCTTGGTTTGAAAAGTTTCAGGGATATGATAGAAGAAACTATTTGTGATGGTATCTTATTCCAAGATACATCTAACTTTTCTTCCAAGAAGGATATCATAAGGTCTTCTTTTTTTCCTTGACTTTGTTTCTATAGATAAAGGATATACTATTTGAGAACCTTAGCTTTAATAAATGTAGTTGGATCTATATTTGGAATTTTTGCAAGAATACTATCAAGTATCGAATATTCTACTAGTCTAGTGTCTAATTGAACTTGTCTTGTATAGTGAAAGTATTGAAAATAATTTGAGTAGCCCATGTTTCTTTCTTTGATTATACTTTTCAGCTATTTTGACTATTATATTGAGGATATGGAACTTTCTTTTCTTTACAATTTATATAATTTTTTATTTCTTTATCATATTGATCATGTGTAAAGGAAAATAAATTACTAATTTATTGTCTTGTTTATCTTCTTTGTTTATTTATATTTAGCAAGGTTTGCAGGATTGCTTGTTTGTTATTTTGTTTGGAATGTTATTTACTCAAGTAAGTTATTGATCCTTTCTATTTTGATCTGCTTGTTTATCAGAATAGTGTTGATCTTTTTTTGTTGTGAAGGATATATTATTTGTTCATAGACTCTTGATAAACCTTGCTATGTTGTTTTAATACTAACTTGTTTAATATATATATATTTATATAACTTGTTTTATTGTTTAGGTAGATGTATATAGAATTAGGATACTTTACTGTTTAGTTCTTAAAAGCCTTTGATATCCTTTTGAGCTTTATAAACTTTGAGGTTTTTCTGATTTATCAATGAGAACTATTGTTAATAAAGTTCCTCTAGTGTCTAGAAAAATGTAAACTGATACTGGCCTGGTTAAAAGCTTGGAAAGTGATATTGGGCTCTTCTAAGTTTACTGTGAATCAGCTTATAGATAAAGATGGGTCCCTAAAGGGGGAGGCAGAGACATAAGTCAAATGTCCCTCACTAGAAAACATTAAAATTTTTAAATTAATAACTATAAAAAAACTACCCACAATTGTTTTTCATTATCCAAATTATTGATTTATAGCATTTTTTGATTGTTGTTCTATTGATGTAAAAAGTTATGAATTTTGTCCCTCAAAAAAGGACATAAGTGATCTGCAAAATTTTATATGTTAAATACTTTAGAGATCTATCATTATTTATAGATATGTTTTCCTTCCCTTATAAAATAAAGTAAAGCTGAAATAATGTTGTTCTACCTATATTTCTTTTGATTGATAGAATAATCTTTAAGGAAGTGGCTGAATATTGTAGTTTGTTATTAAGTCTCAAATCTTTAAAAGACAAAATGTATTAGACTGGCTTCTTTTTAAAATTATGAATTATAAAAATTATAAAAAATAAAAAAAATTATTATTTATTCAAATTGAAATTTTTCTATATTATTATTATAATCATATAAAGTTTAAAACTAAAATTTTTTTTTATTCTAATCAAGAAATAAAATTAAGTGATTTTTTATTTATAGTTTGAAACAAAACTTTTTATTTTTTTTTTTTTGACTTATAATTTAATAATTCCTGTATTTAATAAAATTTAATAAAAATTAATATGTATATATATTTACTATATATATTTTTTTTTTAATCTACAATCATATCACGATATCTGCAGTAATGACCTATAGGCAATAATACTAATAGTTGGAAGGGTATTTACCTGAACTGTTAGTGGAGCAATAAATCACTCCCAAAGTTGCACTTAGAGTAACAATAGTCAAAATAAGTAAGTTGGTTAAAGATTTAGCTTTAGTGTTATATTAATATATAAAGTTTACAAAATATTTAATATAGCATACATAACTAGCCTAACAGAGAAAAAAAAAAACAATCATATTATGATGACTTGTCTTTATTGAGAAATTAAAACAAATCTACAATAGTTATAGACTTTTACAAAGTGACTAACTCATCTTTATATATAAATACTTTTAGTTAAATTTTGAGGACAATATTATACTTCTTTAATAGATTAATAATAATATCTATCTATTAAGATCATTATCAATAGTTTGTCCTTATTAATTAATCTGAAAACTAATAAATTGCTAAGTTAAAAAGAAAAAGGGAAAAATCAATTTGGGAAAAGGAAACAATTCGAGGCCTATCAAAAAAATTCAAAAATAAAAACAATTTCTTCTCAAAAGAAATCTACTTAATTGAAATAGTTTTCTTGTTTCACTTAAATCTCAAAAAAATATTCTTTTTCACCATCTATGATATTGAACAAGTCAATATAACTAGTCCTTTATTTAAATAAGTACTGAATTGAAATATCTTAAGAAAAGTATTTAGATCTCAGCTTTTTTCATTAAAGTTTTATCACCATTTGAGAAACTTAAGTAAGAAATAAGAGTTTGTAATCTATATTACTTATTATTTAATCTTTTGGTATCATGAAAGTCTTTATTAAGGGACTTGAGTTTTTTGGAGGCAAACATTTTCAGAATATTTTTTTCAATCATCAATGATATTATCAGAACATATGAGTGTGACTGATAGGAACTTGTTTACATTTCAAAAACTAATGTGTTTTATATCAGCCAATCATCCTTGGTGAAAATTTGTGCTATCAAAAATTTAAAGTCAAATTGAGATAGGTAAATTCTCTCAAAAACCATGTAAGTAAAAGCTTTAAGAGAATTAAAACAATTTAAAAGATAGAAAATAAGCCTTTTAACTATAACAAAATCTCTATAAACCTCTTGCTTTAAATATTGGAAAGATCTTCAAGTACTTCACAGTTAGTTCTTCTTTCTTTGAAAACTTTCTTGTCATTGATATCAAAGATATTACTTGAATTTTTTTGACTACTAAAAGTCAAGTTTTTGGATAAAAAGGCTTGTAAACAATAGAGAAAGAATAGAAATAACTCTTGAAGTCAGACTTCAAATTGTTTTATAGAAAGTATTAAGAATTTATTAGCAAAGAAATAAAAAAACTTCTTGTAAACATCTTTTTTGTATGTGGTTAGAAGAATGGCTAAAAGAATTTATTTCTTTAATAATTTATATATATACTGTATATTTAAGAATATAAAAAATAAATCTATTTAAGGATTTCATAAAGATAAATAACAAGACTACAGCATATCAGTAGATATTACAAAACAGAACAGAAAAGAAATAGGGTCATCAAATTTAAGAACAATAAGACCATATATAGAATCTAGTATAGGAGAAAATAAATAGCTATATATGAAATATATCTTTCAAAGATTCTCAAAGAAAAAGTTTCCTTATCAAGCTAATGAATAATAATCTACCAACATTGAATAAACTGATAATAAGAAGGTCAGACCTATATAAGCTAGTGAAATATACTGCATATTATTTTCAAGAGGAAGAAACAATCAATTACTTGTTAGAATATTCAATATACAAGGAATAAATAAAAAAGATATAAAATAAAGATCTTGAAGAAGTTCTGACAAATTTCAAAAAACTCTTACAGTACAAGAAAAAAAAAAGGAAGTAGAAAAGAAGAATATTAGATTAATAGTAAATAATAGTGAAGAAATAGATAAAATAGACAAGTGGATATTCAAGTTAGTAGAATGGTTCTTAAAAACTAGTCAGGATACATTAAGTTTCTTTATAGGATTAATAAAAAGCAAACTCATTTTTGAAATGGTAGATCTTAAATTCTATGGTAAAAAAATTGAAAAATAAGCAAGAAGATAAATCAAAAGCTGCAAAGTATAACTTGTAATCAATTTTAGAAGAAGGTTTAAAATGCAAGATATAAAAGAATAAAAAATATAAAAGATTGCAAAAAATCCAAAAAAAGAATAAGATAAAAAAATCTTTTAATCTTCCAGGTATTAAAACCATATGACTAGAAAGAAAAGCTTCAATACTAAAGAAAGAAAGATTAGAAAACAAAGATCTAAAAAATATCTTATCAAGAGGTGTTAGATTTGAAATGAGATAATTTAGTTTTAAGTATTGTCAGAATTTGAAAGAATGATCTGCAGAAGTAACCTGCAGGCAATGATATTAGGAGTTGAGAGGATTTTTACCTAAACTTCTAATAGAGCAATAAATCACATACAAAGTTATACTTAGAGTAGTAATTATAAAGACGAGTAAGTTAGTTAGTGTTTTTTAACTTTAATGATTCATATTATATATATAGTTTACAAATATTTAATAAAGCATATATAACTAATCTAATAGAAAGTTTAAAAAAAAACCCCCATTTAAAGGTTTATTCTAAAATTAATTATTAAAATTTTATTAGATTATAATTTAAAAAAAAACTTTTTTAAAAAATATTGATTTTAAATAAAATATAAAAATTTTAAAATAAAATATTATTATAATTATTTAATCATTAAATTTATAAAATAAAAATAAATAATATTTAAAATAAAATTTTTAATAAAAATTTTTTAATTATATAATTTATTTAAGTTTAATAAAAAAAATCCCAATTTGATAATAAATTATTATTTTTAAACTTTTTATAAAATTTTTAAAATTAAATTTATAAAATAAAAATTTAATAAATTATATTAAAATATATTATTGTATTATTAAGAATATTTAAGAATTTTATATATCAAAAAAATTTTTTTTTGATATTTAATTAATTATTTTTAAAAAATTTATCATAGTAAAAAATTTATTTTCTAACTGCTTTTATATGTATAAAAATTTATCAAAATTTTTATTTAATCATTTTTTTAACTTAAATCAAAAATTTTTTAAAAAAGTTATTGATTAATTATTATTAAAACCCAAGTATTTTTTAAATTAAATTATAAATTATATATAGTTTAAAACAAAACTTTATGCTCTTTTATTTTTTTTTGTATACCTGTAACCAGGCTAGATCGTGAGTTTATTAATCAATTGAAAACATAAGTACATTTTCATTCGAGCAGCATGATACATACTACA
>CAJVPT010003476.1:0-15201 GCA_910592055.1 Acaulospora colombiana
TCTGAGTTTTCCAAGAAAATTACCGAAAAAGGAAATTTTTTTAAGGAAATTTAGGATCAGCGGAAAGAGTTTTTTTGAAGGTTTTAAAGTTATATATTATAATATATATATATATATATATATATTTTTAAACGCTGGCTCAGCCTTGTTTTATTTGTATTTATGCAATATTATTACATAGAATTTTTCTAAGATATACTACCAGTCTACTACTAAACAAAACTCAATAGAGATAACCTCTCTTACGAGAGACTCATCTTATGGCTTGTTGCTACTCCTTTATTGTGAACTAACCTGTCAAGGCCGGGCTAGTGCTAAAATAAATTTCTAAGATATGAAAGTTATCTATTGCATTGTTATCCATTGTGTTATAAATTCATTGATCAGGTATATAAATTGGTCTTTTATGAATTGTTCTCTTTATATGAAGGTTGGATCTTCTTCTTTAGATTCATACTTGAACTTTTTTTCCTTTTGTTTTGTGATTCCATTTTGTGTTTTTTACTTTTGATAGGCCTCGCATCTTTTTGTTCATATTTGATAGAGGTGTTTGATGATTTTTATGCATATTAAGAATATACAAATTTTCCTGACTAATTTGTCTGAGATTATTCTTTTAATATCGCAGATTAGTTCTTTGAAGAACACTTCTCTTATGCTTGCTATTAAGTATTCCTTATATTTCAGGTTAATTTTGTTTTTTTATCTGGTCTAAATTTTGAGCTTTTGACTCCATCTGCATGTGTTTTCACACTTTCAACTATCATGTTGATTATGAATGTTTTAGTATTTTGTCTAGTTTGTAGTTACGTGAAGGAGTGTGTATTGGTTTCAGGTTCTTTGCATATCAGGCAGTCCTTGTTTTAATATAAAGATGGAGCTCTTGCATATAGTTTACTTTTGGTTGGTAATTCCTCATTCCATATGCTGACACAGAATTTTCTTAACTTTTGGTTCTCCCAAGTTGTGTGATGATCACTCATCTTAGTTGGTTGCAAGTATGTAATGGTTGTAGACCAATCCATTTTTTTAATGATTCTGTCACTAAAGTTACATCTTGTCCTATTTAGTAGTCTCCATTTTGCTAGGTGTATGGTACTTGTTAGCTTTTTTGTGATCATTTTTATGGAAACTTCAGTGAAGATGTTGTTCCATTGAGAGATTATTCCAATGCGTTGATTGTGTATTCCTGCTATCTCATTTTCATTTTTTCCTGATAGTATGCCTCTCCAAGGATATATTTGTACTAGTTTGTTTACTGTTTCATTGTGATCAATTTCTGAGTGACCTTTCACATTAAAGAGTAACAGCTTTATGTTTTATACTTTGCACCATTCAGAGATTTGTAGCAGTATGTTATAGTTTTTCTATATTTTTATAATCTTTTCCGTACTTTCTCTTTGTGTTTTCAGGATTCTATTGATTGCTGCTTGGCTGTCAATGAATACATTTGCAGTACTGTGTTCAGGTAGAGTGCTAAGGGCTGTTAGAATAGCTACTATTTCTGCTCTGGTTAATGAGAGGTGTCTGGTTATTTGTCCTTGGAAAGTATGTGTCTTCTGATTTGAGATGATAATGATCTATCCCAGTCCCATGTAGTTTTTGTTTCTGAATTTGGTTAGGGAGCCATTTATATAGATATCAAAGATTGCATAGTCATCTAGTTCCTTTTTTATTGTTTTTAAGGTAATAAGACTATCTGTGGGATCTTTTATTATATTAGTCAGTTTTTCTAAGCTTCTTTGTAGCCTTGTTGAAACTATGATTTTAGTTTCAACTTCTTGTGAGTTTATGTTGTCTTGTGTGGTATATTCCAGAAGTATAGTATTTAGGGAGTTGGAAGATACTCTATTCTCCATTGGAGTTCTCAGTTTGCAATGTTGGTTTTGTTTGTTGATATTTTGCTTTTTTGCACTGGAATAGCGATTGACTGTTGTTTTGTGACATTGAAACTGCATTCGCCAATATTGTCATCTAATATGTTGATATTACAGCCAATGCATGTCTTCAGAGGGGAGCTTTTTGATTCCTGAGTATAATGTCTATATTGTATTATATGTTAATTAATATTCCATTGTTTCTTTCCAATGATTGTCTTACCTTCCTTGGTGGTGCAAATTTAATGTGGTCTAGTAGTTGAGGTTTCTTATATTGGAGCTTCTTGTTTAAATATATTTAATGAGATATTTTGGGAATTGGAGATTTCTTTCCTTTCAATTAATTCTTCTAGCCTTCTGTTGATAGTGCTGAACCAGCTGGGGGTTGGGCCTGGGACTGCTTTTTTTTCCATTCTGATGTTTTGGCACCAGTCCAGGGGCCTGGTTTTGCTTCTATCTAATATTTGACCAGTGAACATAAGGTTGTGCTTTTTTAGTTTCTGACAGTATTTTGAATAGAATTGTTTGCTCATGATTTTTTTATTGGTGTGTCTACTTCTTTTATAAGTATCAGGCTGTTTGTGTTTGAGATAAGTAAAAAGGTAAAACCATGTCTTCTCATGAGCCAGATTATGTCATGTGTAAGGTTCTTTCTTATATTCATTAGGAGGTGTTCTAATTTGCTTAAGATGGACTATGTTGATCAAAAGTTGTTTTGAATGGATTGTAATCTGGCCCTTGCAATGTCATCTGCTTTGTTTTGTTTGTTGATTCTATTGCACCAGTTAGTGGAGTGTAAGAGTAATTGTCTATTCTAGAGGTGTATAATATTATATTCGTGTTTATTGAAGAGTATATTGTTAGGGGCTGTTCTGGTTAAACCTAGCTTATGATTGAAAGTGAATGTAATACTGCTCATAAGTAGGTTGCATATTTTTTTAGAGAGCATCTTGTTGTTGTATAGGTATTTTGCGTTGGGGATTAATATATGGTTGATTACATATTGCATTTGTTTGTTGATCAGATTTTTTATTTTTAGTAGGGATTTGGTTTTCTTGAATTTCTGCTGAATTAAAGTTTTTTGATAGTCTTTCCTACCAAAGCTATCATACCATACACCTAGAATTCTGACAGGTGTTTCTGGAGGGCAATCCTATATTGTGTAGTCTTCTATTTTTATACCTTGATTGAAATCACTATCGTGTCCATTTATAATGCGAAGATGGACTTCTGGGGATTGATTTTTATGCCATTTAGGTGATAGAATTCCTCAACTTTTCTAATGATTTGTTGCATTTCCTTCCTGTTGTCAGTGATCCAGGTAGTGTCATACATATATGTACTGACTGCTGTACTCACCTTTTTTTGTAGTCATTCTTCTTTGATTTCTCTGCAATTTTTGGTGATGATAGTATAGCCGGTGAAGTTTTTGGTAATATATGAGATTAGAGGGTCATAAAAGATGTGCCATAAAAGAGAGGAGATTGTGTCACCCTGATCGATACCATCTTTGATTTTATATTCCTCTGTGGGTCCATGATATGTTAGTACAATGTTCTTTCTTTGGTTGAGAATATTTAGGAGTATGTTTATTATCAGTATTGGGATCTTGATTCATTTAAGAGCTTTGGTAAGCATTTCTAGGTTTACAGAGTCAAAGGCTTTTGACATATCTTGGCTGAGAATCCAGGCCTGTTTGCTAGTTTCTTTAGGATGTTCGATGATATTGTTGATGATGTGAATAGGTTCTTGTGTACTGTTTTCTGGAAGAGCTGTCCAGTTTAATTCTGATAGGATTGTATGTTCACTTAAGCATTGGGCTATTCTGTCAATGATAATTTTGGTGAAAATTTTTCTTTTGGCATCTAAGAGAGTGATGGATCTTGTGATGTTCAAGTTGTTTTACCAGTCTTTGGGTTTGGGTATAGGGTAAATACTACCTTTGCTCCATTCTGTGAGAGTTATGCCTTTCTTGATGATATGGTTGAAAATATTTCTTATTTCTTCTAAGGCCTTTTCATCTAGTTTTTTGAAGGCTAGATATGGAATTTGATTCTATCTAGTGCTGATTTGCTGCTTCTGTCTCTAATTGCTTTTCTTAATTCTTCTTTTGATATCTCTGTAGTGATTAAGTAGTACCATTTGAGGACAATAAAATCTTTGGGTGAGTATTCCTGTTCTCATACAGGATATTCTGTTAGATGTTTAATATTTTTGGCAGGTATTAATTGTTGAAAATGTTTCTTGACCCTGTATTTAAATTCTTCTGGTTCTGTTATAATGTTGATTTCCTCTTTCTCTATGATTAGTTTATCTAGAATAATGGCCTTATGATGTCTGTACATGATGCTATTTATTATTGTTCTTTTATTGGTTACTAGAAACAGTTGTCTGGTTACTATTCTTTGTTTGATTGCTTGGTTTTGTTTTTTTTTGTGTTATGGCCCAGACAATGACTTTGTGTACTCATATTATTTTTTGTAGGTGGATGATTCATTGTGGAATAAAGTCATTGGGATATTCTTTTTGTATGCTGTATAGCTGTTATTGGGCTTTTATGCCTATCTCCTGAGGAAATGTTGATACTTTGATCATGGGCTTGTCAGCTTTTTATATTGTTTTTAGTTTATTTCAAAAGGTCTGCATTGTTATCAAGGGGTCTTTTGTTTGCCACTCTTCTTCTTGTATTCTTTTCCTTCAATGTGGTTTTTTTTTTGAAAATATGTAGTTTGGCAGCCTTGAGGATATGGTTGCATATGATATTTTACTGCTTATCAATTGTTGCTGATTTATTGCCTTGTTTACTGAGTGTTTCATCTACTTCTTTGCTAAATTTTTCTCATTGTTTGCTGTTTACTAATTGCCAATTATATTTATAGTTGGGCTTGTAATGGGTATTGCCTTGGAGAGAGTTGAGTCACCATACTTCTATTTCAATAGTTGTGGTCTATGATCATTGAGGATTAAGAGATCTAGGGCTTCTCCAATATATGCTCTTCTGCTATTCCAGGATAGAAGGATGTTTATTCAAATTTGATTGATTCTGCTACTGCTGTTATTGCAGTTCCATGTGTACTCTCTCTTTGTTGGTTGTGGTATCTCTAGGTATCTTCTAGTCCATGGTCAGTGAGGATTTCTATTTGAGGACCAGAGAATCTATTTGATGTGCTGTGGTTTCCAGTGCCAGTTTTATTCCATGCTGGGTTTGGTATACCATTGAGATCTCCTAGTACTAAAAGATACCAATCTTTTTGTATTGCTTCTTGAACCTATTGTCTTAACTTTTTTTAGAGTTTCCAGTCATCTTTTGTCTTTGTGGTTTGTATGAAAATATACTCCTATAATTCTGAGTTTTTGCTTTTTTGGGAAGGTTAGATTAGTATGAATAAGTCTTCCTTACTATAAATTGTGGTTATATATGTGGCTAGCTATTTCTTTAGTGAGCATTTGGTTAGGCCTTATCCAATCATTTGTTTATTATTGCTAGATCATAGTATGTGATATAATAGATGTGTTTAGTGTTTAGATTGGTAGTGGTTTCCGTTTGTTTCTATTGTGACTATTATATCCCATTGCATTGTAGCGTACTATTTGAACCATGATTCTCTTTTGTGTTTGTCAACTAGACCCTGAATATTATAAGTGATAGTTGTCCATGTGATGTTTGTTGTGATGTATGGGGGAGTATTGGTATAAGATAATGAGTTTATATTGGGTAGGTTTGTGTTCTCTATCTCAGTGTTTTCTTTTTTTCTTTTCTATTTCTATATGTTGTTAGAATAGTGATATTGTAGTTGTTTGTAATTGTAGGGTCCTCTATCATTGATAGTTGGATGGGGAGTTGAGAGATGTATTCGTGTTTAGAGTGTTAGTAAGGACATTAAACATTTTGTTCATGTTTTAGTCCAGGTGGCTCATTGTTGAGTGGATTCATTGTTGTTGCAGTTGGATGTCTTGCAGGTTTTCAGGAGTTTCTTCAATATTCTCTGTTAGACTATTTGTATCTTGGTGGAAGATCTAATCTTCCTCTATTTGTTCTATGTAGTCTTTATTATAGCTTTCTAGGTTAACGATTCACTCATCTAGATCTGCAATTTCTTCTTTAATTTCTTTGATCTCTTATCTGATTGTCTTGAAGATGTTAAGGACTTTTTTCATGGCATTTGTTTCTGTAGATGCATTTATTTGTTTATCCTCTTTCTTTTGCTTTTGTCCCTGTCTTGCGGCTGCTGTGTATGAGCCTTGTTAAGTTCTTTTGTTTGGCTGTTTGTTTTTGGTGATAGCTTTAATTGCTTCAGTATGTGCTGATTTGTATTTAGTGTATAGTTTGCTGAAGCATTCAGCTTGTTTTGAGCAGTATTGGTTCCATTGTGTTTGTCTTTCTTTGGATGGGTAGCTAGCCACCAGATATTCAGTACTGCTACAGATACTGCATAATTTTGTGTCAATTAGTTTTCATTCAACTATGGTTTCTTTCAAGTAGAAGTTCCTATCAGTTGCTGCATCTCTTGTTTCTTCACTGTCAAAGCTAATCACGGTGAATCTTTTCCCCCTATAGAAGAGATGTCTGGGGATGTAATATGTTTTGGCTTTGGTTTGTTCACAGATATGTCTTAAGTCAAAGACTGTGATATTGGGTGGGAGATTGGTGAGTTTGGTTGCTATTGTACCTCTTTCTTTTATCTGTTTCACATTCTATAGTGCATCAAAAACCCTAACTAAGTCGGATCTTAGTGTTATGCTCTATTTGTTAAGGATTGACTGTTTATTTTCTTGATTTTCATAGATGATTGTAGCAGTCTGCCACATTTGTTGAGTTGCCATTGTAATGTTGGTGATCTTTCCATATTTGTCGAAAGTTTGTCACACTTCAATGAACTTGATGTCCAAAGAAATATCCTATACGATGATACTGGTTTCCTTTTTTTGGAAAGGAGTTATAATTTTTATGTGTTCCAAATGCATGTTGTTTGTATCTGGTAAGATAAGGTTGCATGCCTCATCTGTAGCCTGTTTGTCACCAAAAATGACAATAATATGTTCATTTTCTTTTTTTCCTTTGCTTAAGACTGACATAAGGCCTATCAAGAAGTCTAAGCTTCTTGTCAGGAAAGAGATCTTTTGGCTGATAGTTCTTCCAGGGATTTTGTTTATCTTGATTCCTGTTTTGGCTCTTTCTCTGCCAAATTTGACTTTCCTATTGAGAGAGGATTTGGATCGGGGTTTGCCATACTGATTGGTTTTGATTCTATATTTCAGTGTGGTTTGCCATTTCTCTTCTTATAAAAGGGTGTTTTGGAATGGCTTCCTGCTAGTTTATCTTCAATTTCCATCTCTGTATTTGTTTTTTCAAGGTATTCTTGATGGTTGGAGGCTGTGTGTTGGTTACTGGGATTGTTTTCTGTGTTTCTTTGAGATGATGAAGTTGTTGTCTATATATGTTTGTTACAAATTCTTTTTCAACCTATTTACTCCAAGGAGTATTGCTAGTAATAGTTTTTGCTTTTTTGTATGTGGGCAGAGGATCAGTGAAAAGAGTCACTTTTACATACAGTATATGTTTTTAATGTTTTTATTCTATATTATAATATATAAATATTTTTTTTTTTGATCAAAAAACTCTTTCCTGCAGATCCTTTTTTCTAAAAAATTTTTCTTTTTTGGTAATTTTGGGAAAAAAGAAAAAAAGTGAATGGAAAAGATGAGTTCTTATTGAGAATCCAGAAAACAATATACCTTAGAATGATCCAACTACAATGAAAATCTTTTGGCAAAGAGTTATACGAAAAATATGCACACAGAAATAAACATGGACAACATGAAGAAAAACACAAAGAATAAAGGAAAAGCAGCTGCAAGAAAAGAAAATAAACCTGTAAAACAACAAACAATCTACAATAAAGTATAACAAAGCACCTTCCAAGATCCCAACAACAATAAAAAAGCAAAAACTATTACTAGCAATACTCCTTGGAGTAAATAGGTTGAAAAAGAATTTGTAACAAACATATATAGACAACAACTTCATCATCTCAAAGAAACACAGAAAACAATCCCAGTAACCAACACACAGCCTCCAACCATCAAGAATACCTTGAAAAAACAAATACAGAGATGGAAATTGAAGATAAACTAGCAGGAAGCCATTCCAAAACACCCTTTTATAAGAAGAGAAATGGCAAACCACACTGAAATATAGAATCAAAACCAATCAGTATGGCAAACCCCGATCCAAATCCTCTCTCAATAGGAAAGTCAAATTTGGCAGAGAAAGAGCCAAAACAGGAATCAAGATAAACAAAATCCCTGGAAGAACTATCAGCCAAAAGATCTCTTTCCTGACAAGAAGCTTAGACTTCTTGATAGGCCTTATGTCAGTCTTAAGCAAAGGAAAAAAAGAAAATGAACATATTATTGTCATTTTTGGTGACAAACAGGCTACAGATGAGGCATGCAACCTTATCTTACCAGATACAAACAACATGCATTTGGAACACATAAAAATTATAACTCCTTTCCAAAAAAAGGAAACCAGTATCATCGTATAGGATATTTCTTTGGACATCAAGTTCATTGAAGTGTGACAAACTTTCGACAAATATGGAAAGATCACCAACATTACAATGGCAACTCAACAAATGTGGCAGACTGCTACAATCATCTATGAAAATCAAGAAAATAAACAGTCAATCCTTAACAAATAGAGCATAACACTAAGATCCGACTTAGTTAGGGTTTTTGATGCACTATAGAATGTGAAACAGATAAAAGAAAGAGGTACAATAGCAACCAAACTCACCAATCTCCCACCCAATATCACAGTCTTTGACTTAAGACATATCTGTGAACAAACCAAAGCCAAAACATATTACATCCCCAGACATCTCTTCTATAGGGGGAAAAGATTCACCGTGATTAGCTTTGACAGTGAAGAAACAAGAGATGCAGCAACTGATAGGAACTTCTACTTGAAAGAAACCATAGTTGAATGAAAACTAATTGACACAAAATTATGCAGTATCTGTAGCAGTACTGAATATCTGGTGGCTAGCTACCCATCCAAAGAAAGACAAACACAATGGAACCAATACTGCTCAAAACAAGCTGAATGCTTCAGCAAACTATACACTAAATACAAATCAGCACATACTGAAGCAATTAAAGCTATCACCAAAAACAAACAGCCAAACAAAAGAACTTAACAAGGCTCATACACAGCAGCCGCAAGACAGGGACAAAAGCAAAAGAAAGAGGATAAACAAATAAATGCATCTACAGAAACAAATGCCATGAAAAAAGTCCTTAACATCTTCAAGACAATCAGATAAGAGATCAAAGAAATTAAAGAAGAAATTGCAGATCTAGATGAGTGAATCGTTAACCTAGAAAGCTATAATAAAGACTACATAGAACAAATAGAGGAAGATTAGATCTTCCACCAAGATACAAATAGTCTAACAGAGAATATTGAAGAAACTCCTGAAAACCTGCAAGACATCCAACTGCAACAACAATGAATCCACTCAACAATGAGCCACCTGGACTAAAACATGAACAAAATGTTTAATGTCCTTACTAACACTCTAAACACGAATACATCTCTCAACTCCCCATCCAACTATCAATGATAGAGGACCCTACAATTACAAACAACTACAATATCACTATTCTAACAACATATAGAAATAGAAAAGAAAAAAAGAAAACACTGAGATAGAGAACACAAACCTACCCAATATAAACTCATTATCTTATACCAATACTCCCCCATACATCACAACAAACATCACATGGACAACTATCACTTATAATATTCAGGGTCTAGTTGACAAACACAAAAGAGAATCATGGTTCAAATAGTACGCTACAATGCAATGGGATATAATAGTCACAATAGAAACAAACGGAAACCACTACCAATCTAAACACTAAACACATCTATTATATCACATACTATGATCTAGCAATAATAAACAAATGATTGGATAAGGCCTAACCAAATGCTCACTAAAGAAATAGCTAGCCACATATATAACCACAATTTATAGTAAGGAAGACTTATTCATACTAATCTAACCTTCCCAAAAAAGCAAAAACTCAGAATTATAGGAGTATATTTTCATACAAACCACAAAGACAAAAGATGACTGGAAACTCTAAAAAAAGTTAAGACAATAGGTTCAAGAAGCAATACAAAAAGATTGGTATCTTTTAGTACTAGGAGATCTCAATGGTATACCAAACCCAGCATGGAATAAAACTGGCACTGGAAACCACAGCACATCAAATAGATTCTCTGGTCCTCAAATAGAAATCCTCACTGACCATGGACTAGAAGATACCTAGAGATACCACAACCAACAAAGAGAGAGTACACATGGAACTGCAATAACAGCAGTAGCAGAATCAATCAAATTTGAATAAACATCCTTCTATCCTGGAATAGCAGAAGAGCATATATTGGAGAAGCCCTAGATCTCTTAATCCTCAATGATCATAGACCACAACTATTGAAATAGAAGTATGGTGACTCAACTCTCTCCAAGGCAATACCCATTACAAGCCCAACTATAAATATAATTGGCAATTAGTAAACAGCAAACAATGAGAAAAATTTAGCAAAGAAGTAGATGAAACACTCAGTAAACAAGGCAATAAATCAGCAACAATTGATAAGCAGTAAAATATCATATGCAACCATATCCTCAAGGCTGCCAAACTACATATTTTCAAAAAAAAAACCACATTGAAGGAAAAGAATACAAGAAGAAGAGTGGCAAACAAAAGACCCCTTGATAACAATGCAGACCTTTTGAAATAAACTAAAAACAATATAAAAAGCTGACAAGCCCATGATCAAAGTATCAACATTTCCTCAGGAGATAGGCATAAAAGCCCAATAACAGCTATACAGCATACAAAAAGAATATCCCAATGACTTTATTCCACAATGAATCATCCACCTACAAAAAATAATATGAGTACACAAAGTCATTGTCTGGGCCATAACACAAAAAAAAACAAAACCAAGCAATCAAACAAAGAATAGTAACCAGACAACTGTTTCTAGTAACCAATAAAAGAACAATAATAAATAGCATCATGTACAGACATCATAAGGCCATTATTCTAGATAAACTAATCATAGAGAAAGAGGAAATCAACATTATAACAGAACCAGAAGAATTTAAATACAGGGTCAAGAAACATTTTCAACAATTAATACCTGCCAAAAATATTAAACATCTAACAGAATATCCTGTATGAGAACAGGAATACTCACCCAAAGATTTTATTGTCCTCAAATGGTACTACTTAATCACTACAGAGATATCAAAAGAAGAATTAAGAAAAGCAATTAGAGACAGAAGCAGCAAATCAGCACTAGATAGAATCAAATTCCATATCTAGCCTTCAAAAAACTAGATGAAAAGGCCTTAGAAGAAATAAGAAATATTTTCAACCATATCATCAAGAAAGGCATAACTCTCACAGAATGGAGCAAAGGTAGTATTTACCCTATACCCAAACCCAAAGACTGGTAAAACAACTTGAACATCACAAGATCCATCACTCTCTTAGATGCCAAAAGAAAAATTTTCACCAAAATTATCATTGACAGAATAGCCCAATGCTTAAGTGAACATACAATCCTATCAGAATTAAACTGGACAGCTCTTCCAGAAAACAGTACACAAGAACCTATTCACATCATCAACAATATCATCGAACATCCTAAAGAAACTAGCAAACAGGCCTGGATTCTCAGCCAAGATATGTCAAAAGCCTTTGACTCTGTAAACCTAGAAATGCTTACCAAAGCTCTTAAATGAATCAAGATCCCAATACTGATAATAAACATACTCCTAAATATTCTCAACCAAAGAAAGAACATTGTACTAACATATCATGGACCCACAGAGGAATATAAAATCAAAGATGGTATCGATCAGGGTGACACAATCTCCTCTCTTTTATGGCACATCTTTTATGACCCTCTAATCTCATATATTACCAAAAACTTCACCGGCTATACTATCATCACCAAAAATTGCAGAGAAATCAAAGAAGAATGACTACAAAAAAAGGTGAGTACAGCAGTCAGTACATATATGTATGACACTACCTGGATCACTGACAACAGGAAGGAAATGCAACAAATCATTAGAAAAGTTGAGGAATTCTATCACCTAAATGGCATAAAAATCAATCCCCAGAAGTCCATCTTCGCATTATAAATGGACACGATAGTGATTTCAATCAAGGTATAAAAATAGAAGACTACACAATATAGGATTGCCCTCCAGAAACACCTGTCAGAATTCTAGGTGTATGGTATGATAGCTTTGGTAGGAAAGACTATCAAAAAACTTTAATTCAGCAGAAATTCAAGAAAACCAAATCCCTACTAAAAATAAAAAATCTGATCAACAAACAAATGCAATATGTAATCAACCATATATTAATCCCCAACGCAAAATACCTATACAACAACAAGATGCTCTCTAAAAAAATATGCAACCTACTTATGAGCAGTATTACATTCACTTTCAATCATAAGCTAGGTTTAACCAGAACAGCCCCTAACAATATACTCTTCAATAAACACGAATATAATATTATACACCTCTAGAATAGACAATTACTCTTACACTCCACTAACTGGTGCAATAGAATCAACAAACAAAACAAAGCAGATGACATTGCAAGGGCCAGATTACAATCCATTCAAAACAACTTTTGATCAACATAGTCCATCTTAAGCAAATTAGAACACCTCCTAATGAATATAAGAAAGAACCTTACACATGACATAATCTGGCTCATGAGAAGACATGGTTTTACCTTTTTACTTATCTCAAACACAAACAGCCTGATACTTATAAAAGAAGTAGACACACCAATAAAAAAATCATGAGCAAACAATTCTATTCAAAATACTGTCAGAAACTAAAAAAGCACAACCTTATGTTCACTGGTCAAATATTAGATAGAAGCAAAACCAGGCCCCTGGACTGGTGCCAAAACATCAGAATGGAAAAAAAAGCAGTCCCAGGCCCAACCCCCAGCTGGTTCAGCACTATCAACAGAAGGCTAGAAGAATTAATTGAAAGGAAAGAAATCTCCAATTCCCAAAATATCTCATTAAATATATTTAAACAAGAAGCTCCAATATAAGAAACCTCAACTACTAGACCACATTAAATTTGCACCACCAAGGAAGGTAAGACAATCATTGGAAAGAAACAATGGAATATTAATTAACATATAATACAATATAGACATTATACTCAGGAATCAAAAAGCTCCCCTCTGAAGACATGCATTGGCTGTAATATCAACATATTAGATGACAATATTGGCGAATGCAGTTTCAATGTCACAAAACAACAGTCAATCGCTATTCCAGTGCAAAAAAGCAAAATATCAACAAACAAAACCAACATTGCAAACTGAGAACTCCAATGGAGAATAGAGTATCTTCCAACTCCCTAAATACTATACTTCTGGAATATACCACACAAGACAACATAAACTCACAAGAAGTTGAAACTAAAATCATAGTTTCAACAAGGCTACAAAGAAGCTTAGAAAAACTGACTAATATAATAAAAGATCCCACAGATAGTCTTATTACCTTAAAAACAATAAAAAAGGAACTAGATGACTATGCAATCTTTGATATCTATATAAATGGCTCCCTAACCAAATTCAGAAACAAAAACTACATGGGACTGGGATAGATCATTATCATCTCAAATCAGAAGACACATACTTTCCAAGGACAAATAACCAGACACCTCTCATTAACCAGAGCAGAAATAGTAGCTATTCTAACAGCCCTTAGCACTCTACCTGAACACAGTACTGCAAATGTATTCATTGACAGCCAAGCAGCAATCAATAGAATCCTGAAAACACAAAGAGAAAGTACGGAAAAGATTATAAAAATATAGAAAAACTATAACATACTGCTACAAATCTCTGAATGGTGCAAAGTATAAAACATAAAGCTGTTACTCTTTAATGTGAAAGGTCACTCAGAAATTGATCACAATGAAACAGTAAACAAACTAGTACAAATATATCCTTGGAGAGGCATACTATCAGGAAAAAATGAAAATGAGATAGCAGGAATACACAATCAACGCATTGGAATAATCTCTCAATGGAACAACATCTTCACTGAAGTTTCCATAAAAATGATCACAAAAAAGCTAACAAGTACCATACACCTAGCAAAATGGAGACTACTAAATAGGACAAGATGTAACTTTAGTGACAGAATCATTAAAAAAATGGATTGGTCTACAACCATTACATACTTGCAACCAACTAAGATGAGTGATCATCACACAACTTGGGAGAACCAAAAGTTAAGAAAATTCTGTGTCAGCATATGGAATGAGGAATTACCAACCAAAAGTAAACTATATGCAAGAGCTCCATCTTTATATTAAAACAAGGACTGCCTGATATGCAAAGAACCTGAAACCAATACACACTCCTTCACGTAACTACAAACTAGACAAAATACTAAAACATTCATAATCAACATGATAGTTGAAAGTGTGAAAACACATGCAGATGGAGTCAAAAGCTCAAAATTTAGACCAGATAAAAAAACAAAATTAACCTGAAATATAAGGAATACTTAATAGCAAGCATAAGAGAAGTGTTCTTCAAAGAACTAATCTGCGATATTAAAAGAATAATCTCAGACAAATTAGTCAGGAAAATTTGTATATTCTTAATATGCATAAAAATCATCAAACACCTCTATCAAATATGAACAAAAAGATGCGAGGCCTATCAAAAGTAAAAAACACAAAATGGAATCACAAAACAAAAGGAAAAAAAGTTCAAGTATGAATCTAAAGAAGAAGATCCAACCTTCATATAAAGAGAACAATTCATAAAAGACCAATTTATATACCTGATCAATGAATTTATAACACAATGGATAACAATGCAATAGATAACTTTCATATCTTAGAAATTTATTTTAGCACTAGCCCGGCCTTGACAGGTTAGTTCACAATAAAGGAGTAGCAACAAGCCATAAGATGAGTCTCTCGTAAGAGAGGTTATCTCTATTGAGTTTTGTTTAGTAGTAGACTGGTAGTATATCTTAGAAAAATTCTATGTAATAATATTGCATAAATACAAATAAAACAAGGCTGAGCCAGCGTTTAAAAATATATATATATATATATATATATTATAATATATAACTTTAAAACCTTCAAAAAAACTCTTTCCGCTGATCCTAAATTTCCTTAAAAAAATTTCCTTTTTCGGTAATTTTCTTGGAAAACTCAGA
>CAJVPT010003477.1:0-15201 GCA_910592055.1 Acaulospora colombiana
TTTTAAGAGCAGTAGAAAATTGTTTATTGCTAAAATTAAAACCAAGGTTTTTTAATTCTATTCTACTATATAAATTAATAATTAATGATAAAATACCAGATTTATATTTTGTAGAAACTAAATTATGCAATATTTTAATATTATTGTGGATTTTATTGTATTGTGAGAATTAGAAAAAAATAAATTTTCAATATAAAAATTTTTGAAAAGTAATTATATAATTGTTGTGGTTGATAGCAAATAATTGTAAAGCAATATCATATACAATAGATATAATAAAACTTTTTTGGGATGAAGAATATGAATTAAAAGATAGAGAATAAGGATTATGAGAATTTAATAAAGAAGAAAGTTTTTTTCTAAGATTTAAAGAAGACATAATGAAAAAATTTCAAAATTTGAAAATGGAATATAATATTGTTTATATAAATATTTCATTAACCAATAATTAGATTTTAATAAACTTTTTTTTATATGATAGCTTATGATGTAAACTTTAAAACAAATATTTTTTATTAAATTTGATTATATATTGATAGAGATGTGAGTATTTTAATTTTTTTAAAAAATTAAACTCGCGGAAATAGTCAAATTCTAAAAATAGTGTCTAATTTATTTATATTATTTTTTCATTAACTAGTAATTATATTTAAGCATACTTTTTTTTATATGATAGCCCATGATATAAGCTTTACAAAAATATCTTTTGAATAAATATGATTACATATTGATGAATAAATATATATTTTGGGTTTTTTTTAAAAAAGCAAATTCACGAAAATTATCAAATTCTAAGAATGAAGTCTAATATATTTATACTATTTTTTTATTATTGAGTAATCAGATTTAAATAATCTTTTTTTTAAATGATAGCTTAAGATATAAACTTTAAAACAAATACTTTTATATTAAATATAATTATATATTGAAGAAAATATTAGTGTTTTAATTTTTTTTTAAAAAAAATTAAACTTACGAAAATAGTCAAATTCTAAAAATGAAGTCTAATATATTTATACTATTTTCTCATTATCGAGTGATCATATTTAAACAATCTTTTTTTTTAAATGATAGCTTAAGACATAAGCTTTAAAACAAATACTTTTATATCAAATATAATTATATATTGATAAAAATATAAGAGTTTTAATTTTTTAAAAAAAAATTAAACTCGCAAAAATAGTTAAATTCTAAAAATGGAGTCTAATTTATTTATACTATTTTTTCATTATCCAGTAATTGGATTTAAACAATCTTTTTTTAAATGATAACTTATGACATAATTTTTAAAATAAATATTTTTTATTAAATTTAATTATGTATTGATGGAGTTATAAGTATTTTAAATTCAGAATAAAAAAAAAATAACTAAAATTATTTTAAATAAAAAAGATCACAAAATTTTTAAATAATATTTTTGTTACCTTCAAAAATAATTATCCATGTGAATAAACAAAGTTTGCATTATACAAGTTTATATTCCTTTTGATAAAAAGAGAAGTCAAAAAGTGTAAAAATATATGACAAGCTTCATTAAAGAAGAGCACAAAAGTAACTTTCATATAATAATAATGAGATATTTCAATGTAGCATATAATTCAGCTAAAGATAAAACATCATCCTTCAAAAAAAGCTTTAAATCTTCCTGGTAATCAGAAATTTCATTATTCAATATATTGGATAAGTGGGGATTTATAGATATATAATCAATGTAGAAAGGAAAGAACAAAACTCCAATATGATAAGATGCAACAAGTAGTAGCCATATAGACTATATTTGGATGTCACAAAGCTTAACAAGATATTCAATTTTATGGTTTGATAATCAAAGTATGGAAGAAATTACAGACAGAAATTATACTATACTCATAATAATACTATATGATGTAGGTTTTTTCAAAAGAAATATAGCAGAAGCAGTCAGAACAAAGCCTGTCAAAAGAATTGACATAAAGGAATCAATACCAAAACAGTGACAAGTATTTGGTATAACATAGTATATATGCTTAATATAAAACTGGATCCACTTTACAAATAGAGTCAGAAAATAGTGAAAAAGAAAGCTGGATCAACAAAATTTGAGAAGTATTCAAAGAATAAATAAGCTGGCAACAAAAAAATTTCTTCAATGAGAACATGACACTACAAACATAGCTTAGAATTTATCAAATATAGAAGGTCTCTATAACTAATGGTATTCTATAAAAAAGCTGTAGCTACAAAAAATATCAATAGTTTATAGATCTTAAGTATAGCTATTGACAAGTATAATAAAGTATATGAGTTTAATTATCAGATAGAAAAGCATTGCATCCAGTATAGCATTTCTAATATTTCCTGAACATTATTAAAAAATAATATTCAAAATGCAATAAAAGTTTCAAGTTAGTATATCAAAAGCTAGAAGAAAAAAAAACAATAGATGAAATTAAATCAGCCATTGAACAAAGATGTGAAGATCTGAGAACCAATTAAAAATGAATGGTAAACTCACTAATAGATAGAGAAAAGATAAAAATAGTGCTGAATAGGATTAAAATCAAGGAAGGTAAATCTGAATACATAACAATCAAGAAAGGAAAAGTGAAAGAAAAAATATGAATATATCATAAAGATGTTTTCAAAAAGTGAAATGCTGATTTCGATAATCTAACAAGTGATTAAAAAACAGAGTATAACCCAAAGACTACATCAAAAAGACATGATATAAATATCTCTTAAAACCAATCTCTCAAGATAAACTAAACAAAGTACTATGAACACTTCTTAATAATAAAGCTTCAGGTAAATCACAATTCAGTTATAAAATATTGAAGAAATTAGGACCTGAAGAAAAAGGATACTTGAGAAAAATGTCCAATAACTACTTTAATGTGATGGAAACAGAGTTATATATATCCAATTGCGAAGCTAAAACTATAGGAATGTGACCTGACAAACACAAGATCCATAGTTTTGCTAAAAGTAATAAGAAAGTGCTTTATAAAAATTCTCACCAACAAATTAGAAAATATCTGTAATATGAACAGTATCCTCAAAGGTCTCAACTATGCAGGACTTCTTGACAAAAGTATAGCTGAACCTATTCGGATCGTAAACAATTATCTGTAAAAATGCACAAAAAAGTAAAAAAAAACTCTGAATACTTTTTTAGGATACAGCTAAGACATATAATACTATCAGCCTGGATATGTAAAAAAAGTAATGAAAAAAATTAAAATTTTAGCTAAATTTATTAATATAATAATGAACCTATTTCAAAACAGTGAGTTTAGAGTTATTTATGAAAAAAATTTGACAAGTTCAATAATAGTAGGAGATAGAATTGATCAAAAGAAAACTATCTCTCACCTAATATGGAGAATATTCTATGATTCTCTCCTATGCAAGATTCAGAACAATGAAGAATAGTAATACAAGATGATAGTTTCCTGGAATTCAAATCTAACAAGAAATAACATAAAAAAATTAGAGTCTTGACATGTAGCTATTGCCTTTATAAATAAAAAATATGAATTGCTAAATTCAAAAAAGACATAGAAAAAATTTTAGAAAAAGCAAGAATTTTCTATAAAACAAATGACTCACAAATTAATAGTAACAAATCAATGTTAGTTACTATTAACAATCCCAATTAATATTTGGTAAAAGTTCAAGTAGATATTAATAAAGAAATAGAGAACTAAATAGAACTGAGCAAACAAGGTTTTTAGAAATATGGACAGAAATTAAAAGACTGCAATTGAACTTAAGAAAAGAGTATTAAGAAAAATCAATATAGTTATCAAAGCTCTAAAAAACAAAAAGGTGACAAACAAACAAATACTTTATATATTAAATAGAGTCCTAATATTAAGAATTGAGTTCTGAATACAATACAATTAATAATAGGTACTTAAAGTATTTAGCATATAAAATTTTACAGATCACTTATTTCCCTTTTTTAGGGACAAAATTCATAGCTCTTTACTTTAATAAGAACAAAAGTCAAGAAATGTTATAAATCAATAATTTGAATAATGAAGAACAATAATGGGTAGTTTTTTTATAATTATTAATTTAAAAATTTCAATATTTTCTAGAAAGAGATATTTGACTTTTGTTCTTACCTCCCTCTTTAGAGATTCATCTTTAAATATAGTATACTGCCTTAGAAAATATGTAATATTTTAACATCAGCATATAGAAAGCTCTTCAAGAACAAAACTGTTCTCAGTGGATCAACATCAAATAGTGTTATACATTATCTAAAAATCTACAACTTGAAAAATATCTGGATGCTGCAAAGAGAAAACCAGATAATAGAATTATGCAATAGACTTAATAATTAAGGATCAGTAAGAGTTACAACAGTCATTAGACTCAAATAAGCACAAATCAGATATTGGGAGCCTAATAATCTACTTACTTGTAATTTCTTATATTATCTATCAGACAAAGACAACTTTATACTTTTAGTATTTATATTAGCTAGAGATATGGATATAATTTTCAAAGCTGAAAATGGAATAATATATTTGAATGAAGCAAGAGAAATAACCCAATTAGTAAATATCTTATACCAGATGAATACAAAAAGCTATACCTTCACCGAGAAACAATAGTTTAATATGTATAGATCAACTAATTGATATAGATACTAATGAAATATGAAACTGGAGAATACTACAGCTCATGCAGAATATGGGTAAGGGACCAATTTTAGAATAGTATCTATCAATAGTCAAGACTATACAAGATGAGAAAATAGAACAGCTTATCAGATCTTGAAAGGTGAATTAGACAAAATGGAAACTGAAATATCCTATAATAAAATATAATTATAACAAATAACAGAAGTTATGGATTGTTATAAAAAACAAAAAAAATCAAGTTATTTGAGAAAAGTTAATGAGAAAAAGTATAATGGATAATTTAGAAATAGAACATTTCAGCTATTCAGTAACTGAAGGATACCAACAAGCAACAAGTCTAATAAAATACCTTGAGTGCCTAAAAGGTAATAAGAAAAATAACTATTATATAATAATAGAAAAAAAAACAGATTACATATAGTTCTATATCTCAATACTAGAAAATCCATTAGAAGAGCTCAGATACTAATAATTCTAAGAAGCAAGACAACTATGGAAAAAGAAATACTTAAGGTAATAACAGGAGATCGAGGACAAATTTAATTAGCCAAAGTAATAAATATAAAAATAGAAAGTTGGGAAAAAAAAATTATTAGAGACAATATAAAAGAAAGTGCATACCAGTCCTACTTGCTAGAAATACTTCAACAAAATCAGAAGTCAAACAAAGTAATAACCTTCTATTTTAATGGATCACTGGACAATCATGGAAAAGAAGAAATAAAAATGAGTAACATAGATTCAAATAGGAGAAACAGGAAAGAAAAGCAAATTCCAGATAGAGATAGAAAACTGGCTATCATCAACAGGTGCAAAAGTGACAACAATAGTTACTATGCTACTAGTTGTTCTTGTTGAAAGCAAAGTCAAAATCTATATGGGCAGCCAAACCTGTATCTCCAAATAGAAGGAACTGAAGGAGAAAAATCCTAGAAAAACATATAAAAGGTGGTTGAAAGAGAAAAACTGGTTTTTATAAATATGAATACTAGATCTTGTGGAAAAAAAAATATTTGAACCTGAAGCTTATTAAGATTAAGGCCTACTCTAGTGATAAATACAATGAAGAAGCAGATACCATGGCTAAAGAAGCATTTCAACTTCCTGTAATAGAATGAAAGGATCTCACATTATCCAAAATTATTATAGAAATTAAATGACAAAATATAATACTGGATACTCCAATAAAACAATTCATCAAAAAAGTAAATAGCAAGACAACAATCTATTAATAGATACAATAGAATAAAACTTAGAAAAAATAGAACCAGCAAATATAAGATTAGTATAAATATATATGGAACCTTATGTGGAATAAAATTAAGAATGGACATGTGTGAAAAACTTCCTTCAAAAACTCTTACAAAAAAAAGCTTTCTTGTGAAATTGGCAAATAATGAGTTATCAACTCTAACAATACTAGCAATAAAAAGACCAGATCTTTATAAACAAGTGATATATATAAAGTGCAACAAATATATAAAAATAATGAACCACTTATTAGAATACTAATATATAAAAGGCAATTGTAAGAAGTATGAATAAAAGGATTCAGAGAAATATTAAAGAAATTTAAGAAACTTTTGCAAGAAAAAAAAGAGAAAATGAAAGAAAAAGATATACAGCTAATTATAAATGATAGAAAGAAGAAAAAAAAACTAGATAGATTAATCTTTAAACTTATAGAAGAAGTCACCAAAAGTGATTATGGAATGCTAAGCTTTTGTATGAAACTCATAAGAAGTAATTGGCTTATTGCAATGGCTAACCTCAAATGTTATAATAAAAGAATAGGACAAAAAGCTTATAGGTGAATTACAAAAATGTAGAAAAAGGTTTGTAATCATATCTAAAAAGAGATCTGGAACAAAAAATGTACAAGAGTAATTAAATAGGAATAGTTATAGGGAATTAATAAAAAAAATAAAGTAAGAAGTCCAAGCCTGAAAGATCAAAAGATCAAGATCAAGATCAAGAAATCATCAATTCTGGAAGAAGAAAGATTAAATGACAAGAATCTGAAGTAATATTGGTAAAAAAAATTGAATATAGAATAAACTGATTGGGTTTTGATTTCTGTCAGAGATTCACAAAGTGATTTGCAAAGTGACTTGTAGGCAATAATACTAATAGTTAAAAGTGTATTTACCTAAACTGTTAGTGGAGTAATAAATTACTTCTGAAGTTACACTTGAATGATAATAGTCAAAATAAGTGAGTTAGTTAGAGATTTAGCTTTAGTGTTACATTGATATATAAAGTTTACAAAATGTTTAATAAAGTATACATAACTAGCCTGACAGAGGAAAAAAAAAATAAAACAAAAATTGGTATATTAACAATTCATCAAAAAATTAATTAACAATTTATCAAATAATTTATTAACAATTTGACAAAAATTTATTAAAAGTTTATCACAAAAATATTTATTAATAATTCAATAAAAATTTTGCATTAATTTATTAATAATTCGTCACAAATTTATCAACTATTTATTAAAAATTTGATAACTAAATATCAAAACTATTCATTAACTATTTATTAAAAAATCAACAACTATTTATTAAATTATTCATTAAAGATTTATTAACTATTCATTAAAAATTCAGTAACTATTTATTAGCAATAAAGTAAAAAAATTAATAAACTTATATGTAAATTTTTTTGAATTGAGGTTATATTTATAAATTATAAATAATACAAACTATAATATAATATATAATATGTTATTTATATTGTTATAATTTAATTAATTATATATTATTATTTAAATAATACCAAATAATATATAAATATAAATAAATTTTTTTAAACAATAGATAAATAGTTGCCAAATTTTTAATAAATAATTAATAAATAATTTAATGAATAGTTGTGAAATTTTTCAATAAATAGTTTTGATGAATAGTTTTCAAATTTTTAATACATAGTTGACAAATAGTTGACAAATCTTTAATGAATTATTAATAAATTAATATCAAATTTTTATTGAATTGTTAATAAATAATTTTGTAATAAACTTTTAATAAATTTTTGCTAAATAGTTATTGAATTATTTAATAAATTGTTAATAAATTTTTTGACAATTTATTGTTAAACTTTTAATTAATAAATTTTTATTGATAATTTTTTTGATTATTGCCAAAATAATAATATGCTAAATAGTAGCAATCAAAAAGAATTTAGCAATATTTTATTATTAAATTTAATCAAATTCAACAATAATTCAACTGCCGAATGACATAATTTCCACTAGTATTAATAAAGTCTTTGGATAAATTTTATGTATTATAAAGTTAATCTATTGTATATAGTTTTTTTTTTTTTTTGAGTACCTGTAGCTAAAGATAGATCCTTAAAGGGGAAATAAAGATAAATATTAAATGTTTCTTACTAGAAAACATTAAAAATTTTAAATTAATGACTATAAAAAAACTATTTACAATTGTTTTTTATTATCCAAATCATTAATTTATAATATTTTCTGACTTTTGTTTCTATTAAAATAAAGAACTATGAATTTTGTTTTTCAAAAAGGAACATAAGTGATCTGCAAAATTTTATATACTAAATACTTTAGAGACCTATTATTACTTGTAATTAGGTTAGATTGTCAGTTTATTAATCAATTGAAAATATAAATATATTTTATTCAAGCAACATGATACATACTATAGCCAAACTATTATTCTAATCTAACTAATTCATAATAAGTATAAAAGTCTCTAAGTTTAGCCTTGAAAATAATATTTTGCTTTACAGTATCTTTGAGTGAAAACTCTTCTAGTTCACTGTATCATTGTTAGAAGATTTTTATTATCATATATCTGATTAAGTTACTTAAATACAGAAAACTACAAAATGATAGGTTAAAAAAAAGGGAAGGAGAATATCTAAAAATGTCTAAATAGATAGCAAGAAAATGAAAAGGTAAAAATTAAAAAAAAAAAAATTTTTCAAATTCTTTCAAAGACCTGCTTCTCAAGATTTCTTTTCAATAAAAAATATCCAATTGGAATATTTTTTTCTTTTTCTGATCATTTGAAGAACTTATTTATTCTTGATCTTGATTTTCTTCTTGTATACTATCTAAGAAGACTTATTATCTAGTAAAAGTCTTTATTTTCAGGACACACTTTATCACAACATTAATTAAAATTATATTATTTGACTGCCAAATTATTACCAAATTTGGCAAAAATTAATAATAAAAAGATTAATTAATTATTTACAATTGCTGCTACTTGACATTAAAAATATTAGCAAAAAATTGACAAAAAATATTAGTATACTGTGAAAAAAATTTTTGACACAAAATCTGACAAAAAAAAAAAAATTTTTTGCATACTGCAGTAAAAAATTTAACAAAAAAATTGATACTGTAGCAAAAAATTTGACAAAAAAAATTATTGTGAAAAAAAATTCGATAAAAAATTGATACTGCAGAAACAAATTTGGCAAAAAAATTATTGCAACAAAAAATTCAAATTTCCTGAAATTTATTAAAAAATTATAAAATAAATTAACTAAATTATTTATTATTTTCCTCTTTCTCTTTTTCTCTTTCTTTCTCTTTCTCTTTTTTCACTTGCTTTTCTTTTTTCTTTAAAGATCTTAAAGATCTCAGCTTGACTCTTTTAAAACTAGCCTCAATTAATTTTACCTTGTTGAATATTTTTTAAGATTTTTCACTTTTTTCTTCTAATCTAACTACCTCCCAAATTTTGCCTATTCATACACTTTCCCCAGTTTGTTTCTCACTCTTTAAATATATTAATGATTCCTCAAATTCAGTAATTTTTTATCTTTTGGATTTAACTGCTTATTTATTTCCTTTTTGATTTTTTTTTCACATTCACATTTTGAAATTTCTTCCAAACTGTATATCCAATTCAGCAAGCCTTCTGATAGCATCTCATTATAAAAATATGAATCATTATGATATCATTTATAAGTTAGCTAGAATGCTTGAATTGATTTTAAATGTTCATCCAAATATATTCATAAATTCTTTAACAATAAGAAATAATTATAATTAATATTGTAAGTATTTAGCATATAATATTTTGCTAAAAAATATCTTTTCAGAATGTTAACTATAATCATATATATTTATTTTTCTTTTAGTAGGGTTTCCCGGATCAGTCTTACTTTCTTCAGATAAATATATCTTTGTCTCATTAATTATATCAGTTAATTTATTCTGATATTTGACAACTTTATTTGACTTTTATTCAATAAGCGACAGTGCGCTTTTAATTTTTCATACCCTTTTCTTAATTATTTATTAAAAATTAATACTTAAAGGTAGTATAAATGCAGAATATTATTAATTTTACTTTGTTTAACCAGTTATTTGTATATAAGTGATAATTGTTTACTTTCAGTTTTCCAGTTTCTACCTTTTGATATCTTTCTTTCTGATAGTGATATAAAATACCTAACTATTCATTTATTTGCTTTTGTGAGGAATTAAAATGTGAAGCCATGGATTTTATTAATTCTGATATTAACTTTTGTAATATTTTTTTATTTACATCACTCAAAAATACTTTGTCTATCCTTGATTTATATTTGTCAGAAATAGTTTTCATTAAGGCTTTTATTTCTACTTTCACTTCTTCTAATTTTGGCTCATCTTTAATAACCAGTTTTACCAGTTTTATCGCTTTATTACTTCTCCTAGATTGAATTTTTCGATGCTTTTCTAAACTTGGCAAACTTTTAGATTCTGATATATCAGTTGCTCTAGATTCTACAACTACTATAGAATCAAGTTTAGGTTTTACAGATTTGAGCTGATTAATTTTCTTTTTTAAATCTTCTATTTCATTTTTTTGCTATTCTAATTTTTCAGAAAACTTGTTAATATATTTTATTGGGTTTAATTATTTTACAAATTTGGTATATTCTCTTTCTAGTATTTCAATTCATATGTATAATTCTTCATTTTCTAAATAATTTATTTCATTAATAAAGATAAATTTTAATAATTCAGCAATAGTTTAATTATAACCTTTTCCAATATCCTCTCTAGTTTGAGTTTCGGGTAGCAATTTAATTTCCAGTCTTGATATTCATACAATTTTAGATATCAATATTTCAAATAATACAATAGATGACTTTCTCCTAAGCAATTCAACAGTCATAGTAGGAATTGAAGATTTGATATCAGGTGTTACTAAATGAACTGTTGCCGCTTCTGATGTAGTTGATATAAAAGAAGTTTGTAATGGCAAGGAAGATTATGAAGGTTGCAAAGGTGAAGGTAACTGTTCTCTATATAAAGTATGTTCAGTTGGTTTTTTTTGTTCAGATATTTTAGGTATCAGAAAAAAATATTAAATTAAAAAAATATTTAAATAAAATTATTCATATTGTTTTAAAACAATTCAAGACTACATATAATATTATACTATTATGCATTATATTATATTACAATTTGGAGTCACATAATATATTATACTATATATTATTCATTATATTATGTTTGTATTATATTACAATTCAAAGCTATTTAATTTATCAATCACAACTTTGCTACTTTATATTACTATTTGTCAATTTTCAAAATATTAAAAAAGTGTTCAATTTCAGCTTTACTAAATAAAAGTTTAAGAAAAAATCTTAAAAAATCAAAAATTACTTGCAACTGTAGTAAGTGCAATGAATTACTATTGACCTATGAATAGAATTTTCCTATAGATATCAAAAAACGAAAGATGAATATTTGACAAGTGAAAAATTCACATTTCAATACAGAATGAGAAATATTTCATGAAGTCAAATTATATTGTTAAGTAACAATTAATAAAATCCAAGATTGAATAATTCAAGTTCTAAAAATAATGAATCTGAAGTTGATAATAATAAAAAAATAGATGATATATTCAAAGATTATTTAGCATCAAAATATGAATTTTTATTAAATTCTAGCAAATTTTTGGATAGTCATTTTATATGAATTTTATTATAGATAATGAACTATAGAATTTGATTTAATTTATCAAATAGTACAATAGATATACTATTAAAATTTAGAAAATTAATGCTAATTGAAATTGGTGGTGGGGAATTTGAGTTCTTTTGTAAATCTTTGTATACTACCAACAATAAACTTGAATTATCAGACCAGTTCATTAGTTTTGTAGCATATCAAAGATATCACAAATTGTATAGACAGGATAATGTTCTTAATTTTCAAAAAAATAATCAATTATTAGTCATAAAATGTGTTCATATTTAATTTCTGAATTTGGCAATAAAATAAAGAAAAACTTATGATTCTTTACTGTTTACACAATCAGAATTATTAAATAGAAATATAATTAATTAGCCCAATTTAGTTTTTTCATATTTTACTATTTAATATCAATTGTTACAAATATATCAAAATATGAATTTTGAATCTAATCTTTGGCATTAGGTAGATTGATCAAGCATTAATAAACTTCTATATAATATCTATAATAATGATATTTAAAAAACTTTTAAAAATGAAAACTTAGAATTATTTTTTAGCAAAGAAACTACTGATTTGCATTTGGAATTGGTATTAAATATCAATTAGTTTCAACCATTTGATAATAAAGCATATAGTACTGGAGTTACATATGCAGCTAATGCAAATTTGCCATGCAAAATATGATTTAAACATAAAAATATGTTAATTCTTGGCATATTATCAGGTCCTAGTAAACCAAGTTTATACTAAATAAACCATTATCTTTTTCCAATTATTGATGAATTGATGTAACTATGGCTAGAAATAAAACTTGATTCAACTGCTAAAAATGAAAAGGAAAAAATAATTTGGATGGCTTTAATTTTAATTTCTTGTAATATTTCTACTGCATGAAAAGTGTGTAGATATATTTCGATACTAATATCATGCTATCGTTGCAAGAAGAATGTCAATTATGAAAATAATCATTATGATTTTGGTGGCATGAAGAATATAAATAAATGGTTTATATCTAGAGATTTAACAATATATAAATGAGATTCTATCAAATAGAGACACTGCAACTTAAATATAACATGAAAACATTTTGTTAATAAGAATCATGTCAAATGGTCTGAATTCCTTTGCCTACTTTATTTTAATCCAATTTAGCATTTATTTATCAATTCTATGTGCTGTCTTTTTTTAGGTATTGATAAATAGCTTGTTAAATAAATATAGATCAAAGAAGGAATATTGACAAATAATGCATTGGATGAAATATAATCAATAATGAAAAAATTTCAAGTGCTATCATATATTGGGTAAATTCTAAAAAAAGTAAATAGTGGCAAAGAATTTTTGAACTTTATTGCTGATCAGTATAGAAATTTTTTCACAATATGGATAGTTATTTTTGAAGGTAACAAAAATATTATTTAAAAAATTTTTAATGGCCTTTTTTATTTAAAATAATTTAGGTTATTTTTTTTTATTCTAAATTTAAAATACTTATAACTCCATTAATACATAATTAAATTTAATAAAAAATATTTATTTTAAAGATTATATCATAACTTATTATTTAAAGAAAAGATTGTTTAAATCTAATTACTGGATAATGAGAAAATAGTATAAATAAATTAGACTCCATTATTAGAATTTGACTATTTTGCGAGTTTAATTTTTTTTAAAAAAATTAAAACATTTATATTTCTGTCAATGTATAATTATATTTAATATAAAAGTTTTTTTTTTAAAGCTTATGTCTTAAGCTATTATTTAAAAAAAAGATTGTTTAAATCTGATCACTCAATAATGAGAAAATAGTATAAATAAATTAGACTTCATTTTTAGAATTTGACTATTTTCGCGAGTTTAATTTTTGTAAAAAATTAAAACACTTATATTTTAATCAATATATAATTATATTTAATATAAAAGTATTTTTTTAAAGCTTATGTCTTAAGCTATCATTTAAAAAAAAGATTGTTTAAATCTGATTACTCAATAATAAGAAAATAGTATAAATAAATTGAACTCCATTTTTAGAATTTGATAATTTTCGTGAGTTTAATTTCTTTTAAAAAATTAAAACATTTGTATTTTCATCAATATATAATTATATTTAATATAAAAGTATTTATTTTAAAGCCTATGTCTTAAGCTATTATTTAAAAAAAGATTGTTTAAATATGATCACTCAATAATGAAAAAATAGTATAAATATATTAGACTTCATTTTTAGAATTTGACAATTTTTACAAATTTACTTTTTTTAAAAAAAACTAAAATATATATTTATTTGTCAATATATAATCATATTTATTTAAAAAATATTTATGTAAAGCTTATATCATGGGCTATTATATAAAAAAAAGTATATTTAAATATAATTACTAGTTAATGAAAAAATAATATAAATAAATTAGACTCTATTTTTAGAATTTGACTATTTCCATGAATTTAATTTTCTTAAAAAATTTGAAGTACTTATATCTCTGTCAAAATATAATTAAATTTAATAAAAAATATTTGTTTTAAAGCTTATGTCATAAGCTATCATATAAAAAAAAGTTATTAAAATCTAATTATTGATTAATAAAATATTTATATAAACAAAATTATATCCTATTTTTGAATTTTGAAAATTTTTCATTATGCCTTCTTTAAATCTTAGAAAAAAACTTTCTTCTATATTAAATTCTCATAATCCTTATCCTCTACCATTTAATTCATATTCTTCACCCCAAAAAAGTCTTATTATATCTATTGTATATAATATTGCTTTACAATTATCTGGTAATTAATCATAACAATTATATAATTACTTTTCAAATAATTCTTATATTGAAAAATTATTTTTTTCTAATTCTCACAATGCAATAAAATCTACTCAAATTATCAATAATATTAAAACATTGCATAGCTCAGTTTTTACAAAATATAAATCTAGCATTTTATTATTAATTGCTAATTTATATAGTAGAACAGAATTAAAAAACCTTGGTTTTAATTTTAGCAATAAACAATTTTCTATTGCTCTTAAAAAAGCAAAAAATCAAACTTTATATTTAAATAATTATTAAAGACATATTCCTATTTCTAAATCAAAAATTAATAAAAAAACATTTGAATTTATTATTAATTTTCTTTATAAAATTCAAGATTATTATCTTTTTTTTTGTAAATTTATTAAACTTCCTTTTTCTTTAGAAAATACAAATTTTAATACTATTTCAATTTATTATTTAGAAAAATCCATAAAAACAATTTTTACTGAATTAAAATCACAAAATCCCAACTTAAATTAAGTCTCAGTAAATTTTATAAACTTTGTCCAAAAAATTTTAAAAAAGCCTAAAAAAAAATTAATATGTGTCCAATTTGTATTGAAGGAGAAAAATAACAAAAAAATTGCAGAATATTGATTCAAATAATACTTCATTAATTAATTATTTAGAAAATGAAATTTATTTTTATAATTTTTTTTTTTTTTCTTTTTTTAAAAAACACACAACGTTGCCCATTTTATTGATTATATGCATTACATGTACTCTTGTTTACAAAGCAATTTTATAAACTATTTCTATGCTTAGCGAAACAATAAAACCAATTGATATT
>CAJVPT010003478.1:0-15199 GCA_910592055.1 Acaulospora colombiana
AATATTAGTGCTAGTGGAGTCTTGACACGCTAGCATCCACACCAGTGGACTGCAGCAAGTCACAGGGTTTCTAGTTTTGCTAGAATACTGAGTCATAGTGTTTTTTTCCTTTTATAAATGTATAGACTTGCAATTAAATTTGCGTACATAAGACTGTATTAATGAATAAATAAAAACTCAATGGCAAGACTTCGCCAGTTAAAAAAAAAAAAAAAAAATTAGATCTAAAAAACAATATTCATTTTTCTAGAAAATTAATTTTTTTTTTAACTCACAATTAAGCCAATATGGTTTATCCATTTTATTGTAAATATATTTGGTATTTATATATTTTATGACTTTCACATATTGACTCATCTTTCTACAAAGTTTAATCTTCTCTAAATACAACTTAGGAGATAATATTTTGTTTTTTTTATGGCTTAGATTATCCTCTAGCCACTCATATTATTGTCTACAGCTTATCTCTATAGATCTTCCAAAGTTCTAATAGTGATTAAAAATCAAACTATTTAAAATCTTTGAATATCTAATTATTTATTATATCCACTACATTGCCTTGGAACTTTATTTGTTTTGAGTTTTCTTTTTCTTTTGTCATATTTCCAAAGAAAGGAATAGAGAATAATTGGCTTCTTTAGAAACTTGATTTATTTTTCTAGTTATATCAATTGATACTCTAAGCCTTTTGAGTTTGCTAGTAATTCCTTGATTTTGTTTTCATTTAATTGTAATGCTATAGTGTTTGTTCCAAATTTTCTTCTTGAAGAGCTTCCTCATTTTTTTTTACAAAATTTATCAATAGCCTCATGTTGTTATTATTGGGATCTTGAAGGCTTTGAAATATTCTTCTATATTCTTGGTCTTATTTCTATATATAAAGCTACAGACTGTATTACAGTATATAAGCTTTTATCTTGTTGTTTAATGTCCTGGATTCATTTTCCTTATTACTCTTTTAACTTTTGTCTGGCTCTTATCAGATAGATCTTTTGTTTTTTTGATATATTGAAGAATTTTATTTTGAATTTGTTTCATATAATTGATCTTTTACTTTGGATCTGAAATATTTAAAGAAATGTTTTAGAATTTTCTCTTATGATTTGCATATTAAGTATATTATATTTGAATATAAGTTTGATTTTCTTTTCTATGTCACTTGAAAAATAGGGAGCTTATCATGGATTAATTTATCAAAAAACTTTTGTTCTTGTTGGTACTAAAGAAAATGTAAAAAGTGTTGTACAGATTGAATTGTCTTCAGAAAATTTGTCAATCAATTTTTTTACTAGGATATATCTATTGGTCTTGAATACATTTTTGCTTAATTCAGGCCTTTTCTATTTTCTTTGTATTCTATTTTTTAAGAAAATATCTAATACTGATATAAATAGTATGTTTCTTCCAGGCTACTATTGTGAGAACTTGATCCAAATCAGGTATTTATTATCAAATAAAAGAGTTTTCTCTTCTGATCCATTTTACTAACCTATCTGCTATATTGTTAAACTTATTATCTTAATAAATTTTGATCTTTTCAAGTATAAGGCAAAGGTTTTTCTTTTGTACTAGGTTCTTGATTCAATTCCATAGTAACTAATTGATTATTTTAGTCCATTTCCTTATAGAAATAAACTTTTATGACTGAATATCTTTTATATCTTGATAACTGTACTACAATCTATATATATGGTTGCTTTTTCATTTTCAGGTATTGTAAATATTGCAGTAAGTATGGCTAGAATTTTTGCTCTTATAGTTAATAATAATAATATTATACTTGCTGAGAATTAGTTAGTTATAATATTGTTCTCAATTTAAATCCATGCAAGACCTATTTCAAGGTTATTCTTGCTTTTGATACATTGCTTATAAAATCTATCAGTGAAAATCACATTATAACAAAATAATAAACACAACTTTGTTACATATATAAATAGCTTAATGATTAACATTAATAACCACCAATACATGAGCTATAAATAGATACTATCAGATAAAGCCAATAATCAACATGACTTCAAAGGGTAAATATAAGGCCTCTTTCCTTTACCAAAGCAGAATTAATAATGATATTCACAGTAATTTTAACCATTTCTCTGAACTCACTTATTAACATCTACACAAACAACCAAGCAACAATTTATGCCATACATAAAGCATCCAATAGTTCTATATAGTAGACAGTCAGAACAACAAAAAAATAGTGTCTGATATAACTCCTAATAAACAGATGCAATCAATATAATATTCAATTCTTTCTACATAAAATTAGAGCACACAATGGTATCATAAGAAATAAAATTGCTGATGCTCTAGCCAAAATTGACTATCTTAACATGAAACCTGGTTCTAGACTGACACACCTCCTTTCAAACACCAAGTATATTCATACAATTGATATATGGAGAGATAATATCATTAACATGTCAATAAAAACCTTCTATAAGCAAATCTTTTATATCAAATATTTAGTATAATGGAGACTACTTAAAATAAATAGAGAATGAATCAATCAAATCCAAAACTTAGTCACAGACTGGCAAGGAACATTCCAATCCATTAACCATAACAATATAAATTATGGCATAACATTTTTTCAAGACCAGTATAACAAGAGATTTGCAATTAATTTCTGAAATAACAAAATTCCACTCTTAACAAACTTTATCAAAAATACTTAAATATATTCAAGGACAATCTTTGTATAAAGTGCTTAGAGATCAAAACTACTATTCATCTATTTCTATGCTATATGGATATATAAATACATAAAAAAACTATCAAAAACACTCTTACCAATTTGTTAAAAAACTCTAAAACAGCAAATCCAACACTACCCCTTGTTAAAAGAATATCTAATTTAGAAATTATGGAATACAAATTTTCCTTATAGGACTTTATTAGAGAGATAATTAGAAAAGATTTCAATATTCTAATATTAAATTTCATAGAATCCAAAGTGATAACACAGCAAACTACAAACAAATATATCAACACTTTCAAAAACTATCTTCAAAAAATTTGGATAGAAAAATGTCAACAAACCAACCTTTGAAAAAAAGTGAATAGCATAACTTAAACCAAAAACGTACCAAAGCAAAGGCCAATCCAGAATATTACTAGAGAAAAGACTCAAGAATCTAACAATTAAAAATCAATATATCAACCTTGTAAATTACTACATAAATGATTTTTTCCATGGCAACACAAATTTCTTTTCTATTTTCTCTTGTAATTTAAATACTAACTAGCTTCCCTTGACATGTTAGGCCTCACAGTGGGTGGCAACAAGCCAATCAGTAAGTCATATTTACCTCTTTAAATAACTTTATTTGTAATTAAGATATACAAAACTATAAATGTAGTCATATAAACAACAAATTTTTTCATTAAATAAAGTAAGAATGAGCCAGATAAAAAACAAATTGATTTTGTTATATATAAACTTATAGAACCATAGTGCAATAATTAGCATTCCACAGGTCAAATTACAAGATATGTAGATCAAATCCTTTAGGAGACAAAATCTCTGAAAAGCAAGTATTGATTTGATTCATTGGTATAACTTTAAATTAACTGATGTTTCATAATCATCTGAAGACCATACCAATCAAACTGTAGTCATAGACTAGTACTATACAAGATTGTGATATAGTTGAACATCCAAAATTGGATAGGATTATTCTTGGTGCAACTACATTATCATATCTGATAACAAGAAGAGTAGACATTAAAATCAGTAGTATGCCACTGAAGAACAGGTAATAAACAAGTTAGCACTCCAACTGGAATATGGAAAAATGTTCTTTTTATCAATCGTTTGGGCTTTCATCAAGAATTCAAGCATGTGACTATATCGGATTTCACAGACATAACTATCAAAAGGCCTTGATAGAAAGTAAAAGCTATGGACTATTCTGAAGAACTGAAAACTGGGGTCTAAGATGAAGAAAATTCGATGGTCTGATAACTAGACTACTCTTAATAAAAATAATATAAAAATAATTAAGAAAGAATCACATGTATTTTTGATAATGGGAATAAAAATTAATAGTAATTATGCATATAGTAAAATAGATATAGCTACTCATATACTGTAGATAGGTTTACTAAATATATATAGGAGCTTAGTTGTAATATGCAATCAGATGATTAACTTGTATAATGTAAATGCGATTAGCTTATATTGGCATATTATAAATAAATGACATGGCTCATTTTAGACATCAAAGCACAAACATACTATATTTCTTACTCTATAAACTACAAAAGAAAATTTCATAATTCTGAGCTTTCAAGATAAAAAATCTATGACAAAAGCATTTAATGCTAATTTATTCCTTGGCAATATTGAATTATACTGGAATAATCCAGAAATTTAAACATGTAATATCTGTTTTAATAATGAATATCAAACAAAAGAATGCACAATTAAAAATAGGAAAAAGTAAATAGCTATGCAAAAACAAGTAAATGTCAAGAAATTTGACCATATTTACAAAAAATACAAACCTGTTGATAATTTCCAACAACTCAAGGTGATTTAAACTTTCAACAAATAATATAACATTATTCACAAATATAGACAAAGGAAAAAACACCATCAAACCAACAAATATCTCTGCAAATATCAATACTATTCAAATAACAACACAAGATATTCTTCCTCTACTATAACAATTGGTACAAAAAATGATAACAATTACAGGAAGTTAACAATAGAATAGATCATATCGAAGATGAATTACAAGACTGTTTCAACAATAGAACTGAAAAAAACTTGGAAATATCAACTTACAATAAAACCATAGAAAATAATAATATATTAAGTATCTCATTTAACACATTCTACAAATGCAGAACCCAGTTTAGCTCAGGATATCAGACAAACATAGCAAAATTTGAAACACAAAATGGATAGAATTGAATCTTCCATCTCACAAATTGTAGCAATATGTTAACAACAAATACCCATTACAATAAACTCGATATCTATCATGAACACAACTCATTTATCTATCACCAATCAATAAGTAATTACAACAATAAATAAAAAATAGAAACATTAGCAATAAGCTCTTCTTTTTAACAAATAAATTTAATATACGATCAATACTCAAACATTTATGAAAATCAATACCAGAAACTTACAGTATATAATAAAACTTTTTGGAATTTTTTAAAATGCATATTTTTGTTTATAAATTAATAAAAAATTATTTAAATTATTTAAAACTTTATAATATATTTTTTAAAGCATAAATACAAAAAAATGTAAAAAAAAAATATTAAAATTATTATGCAATTTATTTATTAATTTTAATTTTAAATTTATAAATAAAAAATTTTACATATAAAAAAAAAAAAGATTATAAAAAATTTTTTAAAAAACAAATTTTAAAAAATTTACTAAGTTATCTTATATAAAAATCTTAATTAATTTTGTTTTTTTAGTTATTTTTTTTTTTTTTTTAACCCAAAGTCAGGTTAGCATGGCATGTCTTTATTGTATATATACAAGGATATTTACAAATATTTTGACTTTTATATACTAACTCACCCATCATCGAAAACCTATTTCTCTAGATACAACTTAGGGAATAATATTTTGCTCCTTTACTAACTTGAACAAATCCTTTAATTAATAAAATCATTGTCTACAAGTCATTACTGTAAATACTGTCTGCAGTTAATAACCAAGCCATTTAGTACTATAATAAATCTAATCTTTAATAATTTCTATATAATTCTTTCCCTCCTTTCTTTCAAAAGCTTTCTCTTCCAGGTCTTTTAAATATATTGAAGATTCTGTCTGTTCTTATATAGTCTGTGCATTTGATCTATATCCAGGTCTTTTAAATCTTTTATCCTTTTCAATAATATTCTGCTTTTTTTTTCACTCTATTACTTTAATACAACGGCTGTTCCAGATATTCTCTTTGAAGTTTTTTCTCATTTTATGACAAAGCTTATTGATTATACTTTATGTAGATACTGAAGAAATTTTGAGTTGTGCTTTGAAGTAATTTTTCAAAGAGATGATTTCATTTTCTTCTATGTATTTATAAATAGTATTGAAAAGGCTTTTATCAGATTGCTTGATCTCGTCTAGTTATCTACTTGTCCAATTATCAGTTATAGTGTGAACTTCTTTCTTATTTTTAATTTCTTTATAGATGTAGTGATTAATTTTCTCTTTTACTTTCTATCATATGTCTTCTCTGGCTTCTTTGATGGCTGGACATTTGAAAAGATATTCTAATATCTCTTCTTGAAGTTCATATACTGGGCAAGTTATTATAGTATAAATATCTGATTTCCTTTTCTTGAGTATCTGCAATATTGGAAGTTCATTATGGGTTAAGTTAATTAGAAAGTTTTTGTCTTTATTAGCTTTGAATGAGGTATAGAAGGTATTGGATGGATTAAATTGATTCCAGAAGGTTAACCAATCTATTATTTTATCTTTTTGGATCCACAACTCTTGAATCCTTTTCTGTGCTATCCAGTCTTTCCCAATTCTTTTTCTGTTAAATGTTTTAATAAATTTTCTAATATTAATCTCTATTGTATATTTGCTTCATATAGCTATTGTAAGGACCTTTCCTAGCTCTGGTAGTTGATTCCAAATTATCAGATTCTCGCATTTAGCTTGTTTAGCAAGTAGATCTACCTGATTATTGAACTTGTTGATCCTATAAACCTTGACCTTAGTAATTACTAAAATAAGATCTTTCTTTTTTACTAGATATTTGATCTTATTCCATATTAGCCAGTTGATAGTCTTTGTTCATCTTCTTGTTGATATCTCTGTTTATGAACTGATAGACTTTTATACCTTAACTACATATTACAATTAGTGAAGATTAAAACTGTTATATTTCAAGAAGTAGTGAATAGTGCAGTAAGAATAACCAATATTTCTGTCCTAGTTACCAATAGCCATGTCGATGTCCTTGCTAAGAATTGTTTTTCAACTTTGCCATTCTCTATTAGAATACAAGCAAATCTATTTCAAGTTTACCATTTTTTGTTTATTTTTTATAGGAGCTATCTGTATAAAAAGTAAATTGATTAATTATACTTCTTCTATTATATTGTAAAATATTTGTAAGTTCTTCTATATGTTTATCTGATTAGATAGCTTGTTTTATTAGCATGGCTTCCCAGTTTTCTATCTGGATTTTCACTTCTACAGGTCTGAAAATAGGTGAAGTTGATATCTATTGTCTTGTAGTTATTTGCCAGTTTGTGAGATTGCCTGGTAAAAGAACTTGTTTTGTTTTTCTCAGATTTTCATATCAATTTAGTTGTGGAAGGAGGTGGATTTGTGATAAAACTACTTCTAAAGCTTGAGACACTCTATCTAATTGAAGTAAAGTATAGTTTTTAATAGGATTATATGATGACTAGTGTGGAGTGAACTGGATTGTGTTATTTGAAAATGACATTTTTCCTAATATATTAGTTGAAAAGCTGGAATAAACTGTCTATTATATTTTTCTTTTATCTGAATATGCTGGAAATATTTCAGTTTGTATGTTGTAGTCTGTCCAATCTAGTTTATGTAATAATTTTCTTAAATAATCTTGATTATCTGTTACCTTTTCACAAATATTTTTGTATCAAGAGGGAACTGGTCCTTTGCACTTGTTAAAGTGAATCTGAATTGCTCTTCATTTCTTAAGTATTATTATAATTGTATCGATAATTTAATCCAGAAACATGATTTTGTACTTATATAGTAATGGAATGACTTTTTCATAATCTCTATTATTTTGTAAAATTGACTTAATATATAAGATAACTCCCTGATAGTTAAAGATTTCTTTCTATCTTCAACTTTGAAATATAATCTGTAGGTCTTTGGCCAGGACCAGTGTTGCAACTACCAGATTGCCTTTGATTAGCTTGTATTAGTCTACAGAATTATCGAAGATATTTCCAGGTTTTCAACCTTTGATCTGACTTTGTTTTAATCAGATTATAGTCACCATGCCAGGGGCTTTACTATTGTTAAGTTGATAGAATAGTGCTGATATATGGCTTTTCAACTGTATTTTCCAAATACTTTTAAGTCTATATATTTCTTTATTGTGGATACAACTGTTTGGAATTGTTTCACAAATTAAAGCTTTGTTCTTGAAAACTTTCCTGAATATAGCTGTTAGGTCATCACATATTTTCTTATTTAGGTGTATATGTTGCATTCTATATTCTATTCTTGGAATAAAAACTCTATTGATAACATATTGAGTATGTTTTTCTGTCAACTTTTTTTTAGTTATTGCTTGAACTACTATCCTGATTTTTGATTTTATTGAACTAATTATGTCCTGGTTCTTCTGTTTTGGTCCTAACTAAATATCAAGGAATCTGGTTTGATCCTTTTTATTGATCTCATAAACTATAATATTCTCTATTCCAGCTTAAACCATTTCAAAGTTTTGAGGATTTCAATTAATGGTAAGGAAAATTGATTTTGTCATGTTAATTTGTGAGTCATTTGCTATATAGAACTTTTTTGCTTCTTCAAAAATACTTTCCAGGTCTTTTTTTGATTTGACAATTCAGGTTGTATCATCTATATATGCAATTACTGCCTGCCTTAGAAAAAGCTTGATTTTTTTTTTAGGTTTATTAAAATTGGATAACCATTCTTCTTCCATAGTATAATTCAGTATAGTATTATTTTGAATTTTATATAGCAATGGATCATAAAAAATTTTCCATAACAGTGGAAAGATTGTTTTTCCTTAATCTATATTAACTTCTGCAACTATTGGATTAGAGAGTCCATTGGAAAGAATAATACTATAACTTCTGTCTTTGAAAAGATCTATTATAATCTTCTTAATAGTTATTAAAATTTGAATCTGATCTATAGCTTTTTCAAGTATAAAGAGAGATATTATGTTATATGCCTTAGTAGTATCTTGAAAAAGGATCTATAATTCTTTTTTCTTTTCTCTTGCTTCATCACAAATACTATTAAATAGATGGATGGGTTCTGTTATACTTTTTCCTGGTAGATCAGTAAAGTTTGAACCTTTGAGGATTTTATATTGTTTAAATATTATTGATAGATGATTGGTAAAAATCTTGGTAAAGTATTTCCAAGCAGTTTCAAGAAAAAGAATAGGTCTTGTATTGTTCAATTGACATTTCCAGGACTTGCGTTTAGAAATAGGATAGATATTACTACTTTTCTATTTCTTAGGTATTTGTCCAATACTTAAGACTTTGTTGAACAGTAAGTATAAGGTCTCTTTTTCTTTAGTACCTAAGTGTTTAAGCATTTCATAACTGATATATAATGGATCAGCTGCCTTTTTGTTTGAGAGGTATTGCAAAGTAGCTTTGAGTTCCTCTATTTTGATTTTCTCTATTAGTGTTGGATCAATCCATTCTTTAGGTTGGTATTTTTTTTTTCAAGAGAAATCTAGACTTTGAAAATTAGTAATTATTTGTTTAAAAGCTTCTTTATAATAATCTTCAGTCTTTTATTTGATGGTTTAAGGATTAGTAGCTATATATTCTATTTCTTCCTAATTCTTGATTAAAACTTAATCTAGTGTGATTTGGAGTCTTTTGTAATTTAAAATAGAGCTTAGTATCTGTTTTTGATTAAATTTGAAGTCTTCATATCTGTTTTCTAGGGCTTCTTTGATTTAGTTTCAGATATGGAAACTTTCTTTCTTCTTGCATATTATTCTAAGGATATGTTCTATCTTAGTAACTTTTGACAATAGCTCTGAAATTTCTTCTTGTGACTGGGGAGGAGTTATTTCTTCATTGATAAATTTATTAAAACTTCTTAATTTTTGAATTTTTTTTTTATATTCTTTGAATTTTAATGTTCCAGTTGACTTATAATTTCTTTAGAAGAAAATAAATCTTATTAGCTTTTCTATAGGTTTCAAAGTCTTTCTTTGGGATTGCAGATCCAAGCTTTATTTCTTTTCTCATGTTAGGAGTAGAGTAAATTCTTTTTTTTTAAGGTGCTTGTATGTACTCTTGATAATTATTGACTCAAAATCATGCCAGGCCTTATTAAGTTCTTGAAAATCATTTACTACTCTTGATCCAGAAAGTTGAGAAATGGTCTCTAGAAACTTGTTTTCTATCCAGAATTTAAATTTCTCCCATTGTTTAGCTATAGAATTTACTAAATTAGGTATTTTTTTATCTTTTGATCTATGTTGTTCTTAAGCTTGATTCTTAAACAGATTGTTTGTTATTATTCTTGCCAACAATAAAGTATAATCACTATCTGATAATATTTTTACTATAATATTTTTAAATTTGTATATATTGTTTAGCCTGATTTCTGATGATGACAAGATATAGTCAATTTTACTATATGATATATTATTTGTTCATTTGAATATGATGCTTTCTTCTTCCTAGAAGTTTTAAATATCTATATAGTTTCAGTCTTCTAGAAAGTTGAAAAAACCTATTTTAGCTGTTCTATATCTAGGTGTTGTTTTATCAAAAAGTGACCGATCTGCTAATAAATTAATAACTGCATTGAAATCTTCCATAATTATAATCTTAAAGTGATTTCTTTGCTTATCTTGAATTTTATTTTAAAGTAGTTGTTGTAGCCATCTACTTACAGTTTTTTCTGATGGCAGATATACTTGATAGATATAGAGCTTATATTTTGTTGATAAAAAGTTGACTCCTATTATATAACCTTTGATTTTTTCTATAGATTCTAGCTTTTTTTCAATGTTCTTATTAATGAGAAGTTCCACTCCAAATCCTCTGGATTTTTCACCATTGCTATTGTGGAAAAACTTGTATATTTATTGTGAAATAAAGACAAACTCTGCTGCTTTATTTATTAGTTTGATTTCACAGATACCTAGAATATCTATAGCGAATTCTTGTAAGAGTTTGTATAGCTTTTGTTAATTCAGGCTAGTATTGATCCCTCTAATATTGTGTATTTCAACTAAAATTGTATCGACTAGTGAAGAGTTATCTATAGTATACTTGTTATATAGCATATATTCTTTTTCAATTCTATTAATAGTGTTCTTTTTTTGTGTACTTATAAAGTTATCCAGTGATGTGTCATGTGTTATATAATGAGAGGTTGTATCAATGTCTACTATTTCCTTCGGGATTGCACCTTTTCTCCAGGATAAGCTTGACTCTTTTTGTGGATCAAACTTTCTCCTGGTATATGTTGATTGAAATAGTGCTAATTTCAGAAGTAATTATTTCATCGCCTCCCTTTTACTTTGTTCTGACTGCCTGTTTTTTCTTCAATTAGGTTATTCTATTATTTGATTGTTTAAGATTGTTTAGGATCTGGTAAAGGGGGTCTTGATCACTTTTGCTTATGGGGTAAGAACTTTCAAATCTATTATACCAACATCTTCTATAACAGTGTTTTATTGGCTCTTTGTTACTATCAGTGGCAAAACATTGAGAATTTTCTATTGTTTTAGTAGTATGTTTGTTGCCTTGAAAATTATATCTTTTTTTTTTTCCCTCCTTTCCAGATCTATTATTTTTTTAAAATCTTTTTCTATTTTTATTTCATCCTCAGATATTGTATACCAATTGGTCCTAGTATTGCTTCTGATATCAGTTTAATCTAATTGTCTTAAGTAAAGTTTGCCATATATTGTTTTAACATAAACTTTCTCTTCATTATCTTCACTTCTTTCTGTATGAGTCAATTCTTCATCATATACCATTTCCTTTTCAAAGTGCTCCCTAATACTCTTGCTGGTAGGATCTTATCTTTCTTGAGAAAGACTTTGTTCTTGTTTAAAATGTTTTCTAGCACTCCAGGTGAGTTCATGGTCGTGAATAAATATATGCTGTTTTAAAGTATTATTCAAATCTTATGCTGATGAAAAGCAAATTATTGCATAGGCTCTTCTCTTTAGTATATGTGGGTTTCTAGGAATGTAACATGATTTGACTTTGGTATGTTTGACTGCTTATGTGATTAAACCAGTGATAGTATTATGTGTTCTATATAGTTGTAATAATTATGAATTATACTATTTGATAATTCTATTAATTTTATTATTATCAGGTTTATATTGAGTGAAGATAGTCCTGACAGTTTCTGTATTGGTATAAATTATCCATTCCTTCTTAAGATTGGTATATTCCTCATAAGAGTAATTATTATGTATCTTAATTCATTATTGTAATCGTGAATGATTATAAATATAAATATTTATTGTATGTTCATATTTATTAAGAGTAGATTTTATTTCTTGATGTGAATAGTTTTGATCAATATCTATAAGTGTAACCACTAGTGAAGTTTTTTCTTTATCTTTTGTTTGCTGAAAAATTCTTTATTTGATGGTTGAATAGAGTTTAACTATTTCTCTATATCTATAGATATAATAGTAAAGTTTTCTTCCTTTTTTTTGTTGATCTTTTCAAGACATTGTAATACATCTTCCTTCTTTTTGCAACAAAATGTTGTTCATGTATTGTCATTTATAAATTCTTTTTTGAAAGACTGAAAATCTTTTGACAAGCCTAATAAATTTTGCAAATATGTTATTTGTTCTGTTTTAGTTTCTCCTAAAAGTCTAGAAGTGAACACAAATATTTTATATTTAACATCCACCTTGATATGAAAAGGATTGATATTAGATGTTTTTGGTCTATTTCTTGTCTTATATATATGTTGTTCAGCTATATTATCTTCTTTAATTTTCTTACTGATAACTTCTATTTCGATTATATCTTTGAGCTCTTTATCTCTTATTTCAATTTCAATAATATTTGGGATTTAAACTGTTATAGTTATTTGAATTTCCATAGCAATTGCCTTATCTGGTGAGATGTGTATAGAAAAATTGTTTTCAGGTGTTATCTAACTTGATACGATATTTTGCGAAAAGTATTGTGCTTGTTTAACTTGTTCTATTATGTTTAAATATTTATCCTCTAAAAATAGAGCTAGAAGATCTTCTTCTTTTTTTTATCCTTTGATTCATAGAAAAGAATGTATTGTTTGAGAACATTGACTTTGATAAAGATGGTATGGTATGATCGACATTTAGAATTTTAACAATGATACTATCTATAATTGAGTATTGGATTGAACCTGAGGTGGGATTCGTGGTGACTTTTTGAGTTGAAGTGATATTAAGAAGGTTTGTATTGCCCATAGTTTTTGTTATTGATTAATCTGTCTGATAATTAAGCTAAGGTCTTTATAATGTATGCTTATCTCTTCTTAGCAACTTGTAAAAGTTTGTGTTTACTTATAGACATATTGATCATGTGATAGGAAGTAAGTTAACTATGTTTGGTATTGTTGTGTTTTACTAATGACCATTGTTATGTTTTCTTAGATATGTGTTATAGCTTTGTTTATTTCTTATTATTATTTGGTAATATGAAAAAACCTTGTTGTTTATTTCATATATATATTGTGATAGTATTATTAATATTGTTGATCAGTCAATAGTAAACATGTGAAGTTATGGGGTTGTTAATAATTGATTTACAGTATATATATATGTAGGATTATGGATTGTTGATAATTGAATTGTATAAATTGTTATGAAAAATATGCATATCTGTATTTGTATAATGTAATATTATTGAAATGCTATTGTTGTAATATGTATGCTTTTTTACTATATAATTAATGAAGCTTAAACATCTCTTTAGGTTTTATGAGTATTCGGACTTGGACAGATTTATCAGTTTAAGTTATTACTTGTAAAGCTTCTTTTGGTATCTACAAAAGTGTTAACCTGTACTGGCCTGACTAGGAGCTTTGTGAAGTTGATGTTAGGCTTTCAAGAACTTACTGTAATTCTATCTTTCTTATTGTTTTTCTCTTTCTAAAAGAAAAAATTTATATAATAGAAGTTAGTAATTTTTGTAAAACTTACTTCTTCTACATTCTATAAAAAGTTCTTGAACTTGTTTTTGTAAGTTATTTAGTTATAAAAATGGTTTCTCTTGTTTTTTGACTGGTTTCTGTTTTTTTCAAAAAATTATAAAAAAAGAAATTTTTTGAAAAATTGGGGATCAGCAGAAAAAGTTTTTGTTTTTTTAGTTATAAAGAAATTATTTATAAAATTTTATATAAAATAAATAATTTTTCATTGTATTATAAAAGTAAAAAAATTTTTAGTAAATTTCAATAATGATTTTATATAGTAAAAACCTAATAAAAAATTTATAAATATAAAACTTATATAAATAGTCTTAAGTAATTTTATTTTTTAACTTTTAAAAAATAAATATTTAAATTTTTATATTATTTAAATAATTTTTTATTAAGTTATGAATAAATAAAGAATTTCAAAAAGTTTTGTTATACACTGCATAAGGTTTATCTATAAGGGTCAAAAGATAACTATGGTTTCAATATTGCATAGATAACTTTTGGGATATAATTAATGATAGATTTCAGTCAGAAATAAAAATCAAATATCCCTTACTAGAAAACATTAAAATTTTTAAATCAAAAAAAAAAAAACTCTTTCCCGTACATCACTGATTTTTGAAAATTTCCTTTTTTGGAAATTTTCGTCTTTTGCGAAAAAACGGACCCATAGCACTGAGTTTTAAAGCACAACATGCCTCCCAAGACCATTTTAAACAGAAACACTCAAATACAAGCACAAACAACCCCTAGTTCGTCCAAAAATCCAAAAAACAATACTGAAAACATGGAGCTTGATGACCAACAAACTCCTCACAAAAACATCGCTCAAACAAGACTTCGTAGCACTGCAAACTCTTTCAACAGTAGCAAAAATATCAACACAACAACACTACAGGCAGCCACAACAACCGCACCTCTATCAATATTTAAACAAGCTTTGTAAACAATACCACCCCCTCTTCTTCCAAACTCAACCAAAACACACTCAAAATAGTGACTAACTTGACAAATGAAGAGGATAACAGCACACCTTCCACCCTACGAGGTTTTAATGACGAAGAAGACTTTATTGACGACTGGTTTGAGGAAGTCCAATCGAATTCCAAAATCGACCAACAAACACTACAAAAACCTTCACAAAATACTGACGACATATCAACTTCCACTCAACACAATACCCAAGGACCCACTGATTGGTCTACTGAATACGGCAGAAAATGGTTCAAAATGTTTATTCCCTCCAATGAAGTCCCAGGCCAGGACGATAACAGCAGACTTAATCTCATCAAAAAATTT